>CM044964.1:25436316-25531316 GCA_024516035.1 Bactericera cockerelli | reverse complement strand
TCTACTGTCTACTCACCTATTTTTTTTATTATTTTTTTTTACATAGTGGTCTACACCTCATCACGAATAACAGGATTCTTAGGTTTCTGTATGACGTGTGAGGCAATAACTGATTTTTTTTACATAGTCGTCTACACCTTATCACGAATAACAGGATTCTTAGGTTTATGTATGACGTGTGAGGCAATAACTGACAACTTACCTAATGTCTACTCTACTCTGTCTGCAGGTCAACCGTCTATATGCCATCGTATCTTCATCCATCTCCTTCTGGATCCCCTGCACAATCATGGTGTTCACCTACCTGGCTATCTTCAAGGAGGTGCGTATTTATATTCCTTAGCTATCTTCAAAGAGGTGCGTATTTATATTCCTTAGTTGTCTGCCGTGTGGACGGTCGAGGCTTAAGTGCCAGGTACATCCCGCAAGGGAAGCTCCACACGTCAAAGGGTCTTGTTCCCCGAGGTGGTTATTTATATTCCTTTGCTATCTTCAAGGAGGTGGGTATTTAATGTATTTATATTCCTGAGCTTTCTTCACTTACCTGGCTATCTTCAAGGAGGTGGTTATTTATATTCCTTAGCTATCTTTAAGGAGGTGGGTATTTATATTTCTTAGCTATATTCACCTACCTGGCTATCTTCAAGGAGGTGGGTATTTATATTCCTTTGCTATCTTCAAGGAGGTGGGTATTTATATTCCTGAGCTTTCTTCACTTACCTGGCTATCTTCAAGGAGGTGGGTATTATTCCTTGGCTATCTTCATCTACCTGGCTATCTTCAAAGAGGTGGGAATTTTTGTTCCTTAGCTATCTTCATCTACCTGGCTATCTTCAAAGAGGTGGGAATTTTTGTTCCTTAGCTATCTTCACTTACCTGGCTATATTCAATGAGGTGGCTATTTATATTCCTATCTATTTAAATAAATAAAGAGGTGCTATATTAAACTGTTAGCGTAATGGGACTTCCTGTCTCGAGCCGACAGTCTAAATAAAGCACTACTATACTATACCTATCTTCACCTACCTGGCTATCTTCAATGAGGGGGGTTTTACCCCCTCATTACCATTCGGTGGGAATTGTTAACCTCACCCAGGCTGGATAGAGCCGGAATAGATAGTAAAAATATTATATTAACCCTTCAGTAACTCTCGTTCCGTTTCTTTCCAGGCCAACCGACAGGAGAAACAAATCCACTCGCGTCACTATGGCAACCAACTGTTGCTAGGCAACCACGGACGCGACGCGTCCTATTCGAATTCGAACGGTGACCTGGCGGTGAACTCAGGCAAATCGTTAACCCTTGACGACACACACCACAGTACGCCCACCAAAGATCGGAACATCATCAAGATGAAGCGAGAACACAAGGCCGCCCGGACGCTGGGGATTATCATGGGCACGTTCATCCTGTGCTGGCTCCCGTTCTTCCTGTGGTGAGTGGCGCCCAGGGGCGTAACATCTGGGGTCACAAGCATTCCTAGAGTTACAATTAGCTCAGTGGTAAAGGCGGCACTCTGTGAATTCAAAGACTCCAGAGGTCGTGGGTTCGAAACCCAGCTGGGACATGACATGTTATCCTCCCATTTGGGATTTTTATCACATAATAATATGTCCTTAGGCTTACTGCTAGAATAATGGGACATTAACAGTCCTAATCGGGCAGTATAAACAAGGCGATATTATTGTTATATTTTTTCAAGTTGAAAATTCTTACACTTGATTTTGTTTTTTGGGGGGGGGGGGGGGTTAACGTCGCTTTCAACTGCATGGTCGTATCAAGTTCAAGTCCCGGTTTCAACGTAGAATTCGTAAAGCTAGTTTGAGTAGTTGTGTTATCACGGAAGTGATTAACACAATTATGAAGAAAAAAAAATTATATGTATATAAGATGAAGGAGGATGCCTAAGAGTAAAGTGGAGAACGCCGAGTTGAAACCTGTCCTAGGACAGATCTACACATATATATTATATAGGTATGATTTATATTATGTAATAAAATAAAACACCCTCCTCCTCCCCCCCCCCTCCCACAGGTACGTCATCACCTCCCTGTGCGGCGACGCGTGCGACTGTCCCGACTACGTCGTGGCCATTTTCTTCTGGATCGGCTACTTCAACTCGACCCTCAACCCTCTGATCTACGCCTACTTCAATCGCGACTTCCGCGAAGCTTTCAAAAACACGCTCCAGTGCGCGTTCTGCTCGCTGTGCCGGCGCGAACCGTCCGATCTGGACGAGCTGGACATTCGGCGCGCGTCGCTCCGCTACGACGATCGCACGAAGAGTGTCTACTCGGACACGATACGGTACGAGGCGGCGCAGGCGCACCACATCAATCCGCGCTCTTCGAGTGAGTTCGGGTCGAGCTTGTGATACGACATTTAACGAGGACACCCGAAGTTGGAGATTTTTGAAGACCCGAAGTTCGATTTTTCTGAGCGAGAGGACCCGACGATCACATTTAACGAGGACACCCGAAGTTGGATTTTTGAAGACCCGAAGTTAGATTTGCGCACCACATCAATCCGCGGTCTTCGAGTGAGTTCGGGTCGAGCTTGTGATACGACATTTAACGAGGGAACCCGAAGTTGGAGATTTGAAGACCCGAAGTTGGAGATTTGAAGACCCGAAGTTAGATTTTTCTGAGCGAGAGGACCCGACGATCGTTTGAACTTTTACTTTTTCGTATTTGAACTTATGTTAGATGAGGGTTGTGCTTTGTATACGGGAAATCTGTATTTTTAACGAGGGTATTTAACCCAACGTTAGATATTTAACGAAGGCATTAAATCCGATTATTAGCAAGAGGACCAAATGTCTAATATTCAGGGAACTCGAGACTAGCCAAATCAATTTGAAATTCAATAACACCGGACTTATTTTATGAAGTTTGAAATTCAATATGAGTGTTTGGTCAAACATGAAATCAAATTTGCGAGGTTCCAAGAAAGGCCAGTCAGATTACAATGAACTAGAAGACGGGGAGGTAGAGAGGATACGCATCTAAAGTCGAGAGATTTTTGACGAGACTGTCCCTGATACTGTGCGTAAGAGACCATAGAACTAAAAGGCTCCAAAGTTAAAATTGAAATTGTAACACAAAAACATAGTAAAATCATCTCATGTCTTAATTGAAAACTTGATTCTACGAAAGGTTTAATGATTTCATTTGAATTAGGGAAAAAAACCTGGAAAATTAGAATTGATTTTTAAGACACTAATGGACTCAAAACCAGAACTTTTTTTTCATGTTAGGTCTTCTGTTCAAAATTTTAGCTCGAGATGATATCGGAAGATGAGCGGAGGTTGACATTTAAGCAACTGATTGTATAATAATAATATTCTTTAGTGGAACGTAACCACTAGGCGCGGCCGGTGGGAAAATGTTTTTGGGGTGCTGCCACATAAACCGGACTAAAATGGTATGTATAGAGTTGCTCTTTCAGTATCTAAAGAGTTTGAGCTTGTTTACCATGCCAATCATATTAATTATGCATTAATTTATTATTCTAGAAACGTGTGATGATTTTCATTGTGTACGAGCTAGGACTTGAGAAAATCCTCTCATCTTCTTTTGTGTCCGAGGGTGCTGCACTTTCGCAGCTCCTTAGCACCGGCCGTACCTGGTAACCACCAGGCGAGGTTAATGCTGAAAGCATTTTCTACCACTTAAACCTCAGAGTCTTATTTTTATTATGTGGTCACAAACTCAATCCGAATTAATAAATAAAAAATCTCAATTAAGAAAAATCCGTTAAAAAATTGGGATCTGATCCACGGATTTATATGGTTGACTCCGCTAGATTGTTTACATTACAAGTATAGCGCAGACGCAGTAGCTCCCATTGACCACCAACGCTTGGCACTGATACTCGCTAGTCTAGTTATTAAAGATATCGTCGGCATCCGTTGGTTCGAATCTCACCCAGTACATGGATTTTTTCTCGTTATTTTGATTTTGTGACCACATAATAAATAAGACTCTTGAAGGTTAGGTGGTTAGAAAATGCGTTGAGCATTTACTTCGCCTGGTGTTTACCTTCCACTAAAGAGTATTATTATTATTGTCACAAGGATACGTTGAGATAACGTGGAGGATAGGCCCATATATTAAGGACATAACTACTATAACTTAAGTCCATGACATATTTATAGTTCAAAATATTTTTTTCTTTCTTTCGAAAACCCCTACAATTCTCGAAAATAATTAACCTTGGAAATGGTAAAGAAAAGTGTAATCTCCATTCAAGCCATTAAGTTTCCTGCTTCGTTAACCACCCGAGTTTCGAGGGGCAATAAAAATCGTCGTGAAATTCTTTTTCGAGGTTCAGTGAAAAAAAGACGAAAAAAAAAGAAGGAAATAGGGTCATTTCGCTCGGGTGAAAAATAAAATGAAAGTTTTGAATGCCTACAAATATTATTATTATGATCGAGATTTTATCTTACATCAAAGGAAACAGTTTATTATGAAACTTGGGTGTTTTCTCAGAATAGACCAACGTTGTTTTTGAAATTCTACCAGGAAAATATAGTAAAAAAAATATACTTAACTTGTTCAACTTTCGGCTTCAAAAAGTTAAAATTAGAACTACTAGTACCTATCTAAACATGCAATGATAATTAAGAAAATGTTAATAAAATAAACTGTCGTAGGTAAATCAACCGTAATTAGATGGTAAAATTATGGATGCTTCTTTTTCAAACTTGGAAATTTTCCTATCAAAAATATTGTCAATTTTTCCAGTTAAGTACTTTTTGTTAGGAAGAGAGCAGTCACTTACCAAGTAGGTAGAGACCAAGTCATTCATAAAATATGGGAGATTCAAAATTTTCAACACAAGTTGTACCCCACTGAAATGGGCCTAACCAAATCATTTTTATCTTGGATTTTTAGAGGCCATTTTTTGTTGAAGAAAAAAAAAAACGAAATATAATAAAAGAGTTGAAAAAGTTATGGCATTAAATTTATTTTTTATTTGACCAACTTTTTATTTTGTTTACAAGGAAATGCTGTTTCACTATTATTATTATTTTTGAACTGTTTGGGTATCCACTTTTTTCAACAACAAGAAAATTAAATTAAAGGTACTTTTTTACTTTTCAGGCGTTGACTGTAGGTGTAGGTGCTATTTTGTTAATTGGATTGGTTCATATCTTGTAAGCTTTAACTGTATTTATCTTTTTAATTTCTATTACCTATAAGGTATAGAAAGTATTGTTTTTGGTCGGGGGTTTTTTTTTAATTGAGCTGATAACATTTCTGGACGAAATATTTCTTCTTTTTTTTTTTTTTTTTTTTTTCCCCTTTTTTCAACATTACACATCGCACCTACCCTTAGAATCAGAGAGTTTTATGTAAAAAACGAGCTCTTCTTTCGTATTTTTCGAAAACGTATTTTTTGATTTTTTGCATATACATATTACCCTCTGATTCTAAGGGTGCGACATCATAATATCACTTTTTTTAGCAAAACAAACGATATTATACGATCCCTAAAATCGAATAGACTTGATGAGATACCACCTTTTTTTATTATTTTAGTAAAATTGTTGGAAGCTGTAGATTTTTTTGATAAAGATTTGATGAAAAGATTGGACTGCTTGGCAGAAAAGGAATTTTTAAAAGTTTTAAATTACGGGTATTACAAGCCGGCACATAGAATCAACCCTATATTAGTTTCAAGGGTGGTATGAATCAATTATTTTTTTTACCAATTAAATTTAATTAAATAAAACTGGCCAAGTTTAAAAAAATAATAAAAAATACTGATTTATCAGACATAACTTTGAATTTCGACATTGAAAAAGGGGCTCTTAAAAATTCCAAGACAGTACCTATTATTATTATTATTTAAATAAGAGCAATTAAAAAATACTTCCGAGTTCTATCTAATATTAAAAATTTCTCGGAAGTAAAATGAATACAAATATTCCGATTTCAATACACGTAATCTCGGAAGTAAAATTCGTTAACCATTAAGGACAGGAATAAATTTTGAAACACAATTAGTTACACCGGAAAACATAACAAAATGTAAATAGAAATGGCTTGTAAAAAAACGACGAAAATATTGTAAATTTCCTCTTATAGGTTGTAAATAATGTAGATATGTCCAGCTGAATAAAAAAACTATATAGGATACTCTATTTTAATACTAGATTTTAACAAACAAAAAACTAATTATTGTTTAAAGTTAATTATATTACTGTACCTATACCTAATACCAGCTAATACCTATATACCTACCTAAAGTTTACCAGTTTACTGTGAAAACTTTCAGCCCAATTAAGCGCGTATGTACCAATTTCAGAGACGTGAATTTTTTTTTCCCCCCCTTTTAGGCGCTTTAACTCTGCTGGAGCAGGTCGTTCGCGCCGTATTTCAATATTATTGTGTGCTTGAAATAGGTTCGATATTCTCATGTAAAATATACATTTGTCATACAATGTGGGTTTGATGGCAGAGATTGCTTCAGACAAGAATCACGTCCTTCGTCAATATTATTCTTGTCAATAAAGAGTTATTATATGTACAAAGAATAAGTACAATCTTTGCTGAAAACATTCAGAAATCTCGCCTAACGTATAATTCCATCTTTGCTGGGGGCCTAACGTGTAATTCCCTTGGCTACGCCACTGACATCAGGTCCTAACCGGGAAGAACAAATAATAATAATGAATTACCTGTTAAACAGGTGAATATTTACGGGCCAAGCCCTAGGTAAACAATAAACATATAACAAAATTATAAAATAGAAGTACAAAACAAAAGCAATTAGGCGACAAACACTTTGCGCCAAAATTGGGCTGAAATTTTCAACTTCAAAGAAATCTTTTATTATAAGGAGTGTGATTTTATGCTAGGTTATTCACTTTTACACCGATTTTGTTATGTTATTTCTACTGTTATCTCTCCATTTCATTTACTCCTTATTAGTTTAAGTTTTTACTTTTAAGTTTTTTAGAAAAAAAAAAACCCAAGATTGAGCTTTTTCAAGAACCATGGGGGCGGGAGGTCTAGCGACCCCCCAGTTGTGAAACGAGCCTCCACTGAACCAGGAAATGTTAGCTCCAAATATTTTAGATGTGCCAATATGAAAAGCAATATTATAATTTTAATTTTGTTTACGTATTTTTAAGTTGGAGCGTATAGCATAATAGCTGTGCTGTTTATGTTGAAAGCTATGCTTGATTATGATAAAAATGTACAGGGTGTTACTGGAAAAGACCATCTGACTTTAAGGGCCAAATTATGAAACAGGATTAAGGGCGAAATGAATAGACGAATTCTATATCACAAGTCATTGCTAAGCGTCGGTTTTCCCTATCTTACACAGTACGCAATCCGTGACTTAGCGCAACACAGGTATAACAAAAAAGTCTATTAATTCCGCATTTATAGAAGTTTTTGAAACACCTCTGTGGCGCTAAGTCACGGATTGCGTACTGTGTAAGATAGGGAAAACCGACGCTCAGCAATGACTTGTGAATTGGAATTTGTGAATTAGAATTTGTCTATTAATTTCGCCCTAAATACGAGTATCTATGATTTGTAAACCCAAACCACTACCACTTAACAAGTTAACAGCTGACATAAATGTGTAGTGATGATGATATTTCCACCACAGGTACGTTAAGGGATAGTGTAGGATTCGTTAATTCAAGCCACTGCCACTTAACAGCTGATATAAATGTGATGTGATAGGTTGAAATTCCAATCAGATTCAAACCAGAGGGCATGTTAAGGGATAGTGTAAGATTAGTTAATCTATTCCTGTTTTATAATTTGGACCTCAGTCGTGTTTTCCACCTACCCTGTATTATACCTATTTCTTATTCAGTTGATTAATTGGTATTAGCGAATAAAAAACGAATATTTTGAGCTCTAGTAGAAGCAATGAGTGTACTATATACGAGATTTAATTGGTATGAAATTGAACTTTTAGGGCGGAATTGATAGACGTTTTTGTAATACCTCTGTGGCGCTAAGTCACGGATTGCGTACTGTGTAAGATAGGGAAAACCGACACTTACCAACGACTTAAGTTGTTATTGATGTTGTCTATTAATTCCGGCCTTATTCTTTTCTGCATGAGACAAGGTAATCTGACAGAACAAATTGGCGCAGTCGATCGTGTTTTCACTTCAAAGAGAGCTTTAAGATCCTATTTTACCTTTAAAAATATAAATCATTTAATTAGTAGTTACCTCTGGGATTGCACGCGCGGCCACCTGGGTTCGAATCCCGGCTGGGTAGAACATTTTCGGCTCTGTACTTTGAATGTCCGGGGTCCACTCATACCTCGTGAGGAAAAATGAGTAGTTACTTGTATGAGTAACGACCAGAGGCGGCATTACCAGAGAATAAAGATATTGATGTAGAATTATTCGAAAAGTGAAGGAGGCTCTTATTGATGCTGCGTTACTTATGAAAATTGTGAAGAGGCCTTGCGCTTTACCATAAAGAAAGTAAGGGCGGAAATAATAAACGTTTTTGTAATACTTCTGTGGCGCTAAGTCACGGATTGTGTACTGTGTAAGATAAGGAAAATCAACACTAACCATCAACGACTTAAGTTATTGATGTTGTCTATTAATTACACCCTAACTTTCTAAATTTATAAATCATATTCAAAGACACAAGAGATTGCGGTTTCATGCGCAGACTAAACTTGATGTGTATGGACGCAATTTTATGTTCGAAGTTCAATTACTGATGTGAAATTCGCCATTATAATTAGCAGTAAAGCTGAAACTGCGCAGGACGCTTTAGTAAAAGTTTTCAAATATGTATTAGATAATATTGAGAAAATCATGGAGAAATAAAAAATGGAGAACTCACAGTGCCTCTCAAACCTGTCCCGTAAAATCGGCCATTTTGATTAGTTTTAACACAGAGGAAATCATAACAACAAATTATTTTTTCTTTTTACATGCTCTCGGAGGTAACAACGGTAGACATATTGGATAGTTTATTATGGGACAAATTTATTACCCGTGAGATTTAAGTTATGAAGTTTCCATTAGTTATTCCTCCATGGAGATGATAAATACCAAAAACAATAATATTATTAAAAGAACCTTGTTAAGTATTATCAGAGAAAGTAATAGCTATTATATTATTTAAAATACTAATCTCAAGTATCGTAAAAGCTAATATAATTTTAAGTCGCGTTCACACGTCTATTGATTCTGCGTGCTTTTTGCGTTCCGTGTGTATTCGGCTTTTTAGCAATATTTTAAAAATCGTTTGGATGTTGGTTTATTATTTTAATACCAGGCATACCTGCTCGAATGAACATTGATCTTTAACCCTCTGGGTCCCTCTGTGATGAAAAATACACTGCCAATTATGGACACAATACTTCCTCGTGATTGGTTCACATTGTGTAAACGTGACAATTTTGAGATTTATACTAAATCACTTGTATCTCAAAATCCACTAAATTGATTTTCTTAAATTTTGTTTTATATGGCAGAATACTTACATTCTACAAAAAATTCTGTATCGCCAAGTCGTCAGCCTTATTTTTGCACATTTTTGTACAAAATTTTCGATTTTCTTAAATATCAGAGCTAAAATCGTATGAACTATGTAAATCACTAATATCCATATGCATACGAAATTTCATTTAAAATGGATCCATCTACAGAATGTCTCCTATATATTATGTGTACAAAATTTTGACAGAATCCGTTCTGTAGTTTCTGAGATTTGTGCGTTACAAGGAACAGACCGACAGACAGAGAGACACAAAACCAAAGTTGCTCAGGAGGTTATTTAAATTCCTTAGATGGAAATTTAAATTTTATTTAAATTTAAATTCTTTAGATGGACATTTAAATTTAGAAACATAAAAAAAGAACACAAGACTTCCGATTTCTAATATTAGAAATTTCTCGGAAGTAATAATTTAGTTAGACTCTGTAAAATTGCAATAAAAAAGGGCTTCCCACAAAATCAAAAATTTAGCAACCGATTTTCAACGAGAGCAATTCTAATTACAGCGAGACAGAGAGGGTTAATGAAAATGGAACAACAATCATTACTATATTATTACCTATATTATGATTTAAGTGTTTCTTTTTATTATTTAATTTTATTATTATTAGTTATATGATTTCATTGTTTTTTCTAAGAATGTACAAACTTAAAAAAAAGTGAAAAAAAAAATATATAATTTACAAAAATATTATTTCTAAGAAAATGAGAAGATTTTGCGAGTATGTGTTGGGTGTTTTTCATTTGTAGTTAGAGTTCACATCTCATTAGCTTGCAGCCAGGTGACCCGGGTTCGATTCCAAACAGAGTCGAATTTTTTGTAATGTTTTTGTAATTTTTGAGTGTAATGTGGTCAACTCATACCTCGTGAGGAAAAAATTATATCCATTTAATTTTTTTTGATGTCATAAATAATATTTATTGTCACCTCCGTGGCTCAGTGGTTAACAGTATTGGTTGCTGACCCGGAGGTTGCGGGTTCGAATCCTGGTCGGAGCGGAAAATTCTGACCGAATTTTTCCGTTTTCGAAATGGCATGAATTTAAAGGTAAATTTGTGCATTTGTGGTAATTTAAATAAATAACCAAAAATGCACACTAGAGCGCGCGATTAGCTCAAAAAAATTGTTCTCAAAATTTGGTTACAGTTGCTTTTAAGGGATACTTTCCCTTAAAAGCAACTGTAACCAAAGCGCTTGTTTTGACCCAGCACCTAATTGGGAAGACATGTATCACTTCTTGCCCATCAGAGGGGAGACCTACTACGGGATGGGCAGGCTACAACACAGACCACAAGCGTCTACAGTAACTCCTGTTTCGTGGCTACGAAATAAAAAAAGATATGAAAAAAAAACACTGATCTCTCAACAACAAAAAATATCATGTACATTATGTAGGTACCCGAATACATGTCTCTCATCTTTATCCTAGCTCGTGAAAGAAAAGCGAGCAAATGCCACATTAAATAAAATTCAAAGCGAGATACAAGTGTGAGTGTGTGTTGAATGTAACACCAAGTTTTCATTCCATATTAGAAGCTGTTCATCTTATGAAAGGTAATGCTAGTGGTGTGAGAGGGACAAGGAGAGAGAGAGAGAGAGCGATAAAAGAGAGAGAGAGACATAGAGAAAAAAATATATTAAGAGAAGGAAATGAAAAGAGAGAGAGAGAGCGCGAGAGAGAGAGGGGAGAAAGACGTGTTTAAGGAGAAGGATCTGAAAGAGATGGTTTGAAAATTAGGGTAGTAAGGGAAGCAATAAGGGAGAGATCAAGGAAGTGAGAAAGAGGTGGCGGATAAAAAGTGAGAGAGAAGAAGAGAGAAGATAAAAAAAGTTACTATATTTGTGTGTATTACTTTTGTGATATCACAACTAATCAAACTCGCTTTACTAAATCTACGCTAAAACCGGGGACTTGGACCATCGACCTACAGGTTACAAGTCTGCCGCCTTATCGACCAAGATCAAAAGTATTTAACCCACTGAACGCAACATTTTGTCTCAAATTTTGAATAAAATTATGTTGCAGAATGTTGCAATTCAATGTGTTTCAGTCAGCAGGTCTCAATTTAGTTTTGAAACCAAAGGAAACGCTTCGCAAGGTTTTCAAAGAAAATTAATATTGCGCTTAGTGGGAAACGCCTCCATTCGCTGGAAACTCACTAATGAGCTACCTCCATTCAACTTACAAATCAGCAACCCCCATTCAACTCACAAATTAGCTACCCCCATTCAACTCACAAATCAGCAACCCCCATTCAACTCACAAATTAGCTACCCCCATTCAACTCACAAATCAGCTACCCCCATTCAACTCACAAATTAGCTACCCCCATTCAACTCACAAATCAGCAACCCCCATTCAACTCACAAATTAGCTACCCCCATTCAACTCACAAATCAGCTACCCCCACCCCATTAACCTCACTCCAGGCAGAGTTGGACCGCGATTTTTTTATTTTTTATCTGATCATATTTAAAAGTATAGTCTAGTAATCTAGTTGAATCATAATGATACAAAATTAAATAAAAACACCAGTTTTTTTTAAATGATTGGAATTTTTAGTTATATTTTGTTTTATGCATCAACTATCACATTGTAGAAATTGATATTTTTATCTTGGAACACCACATACAATAATTTTTCTAGTAGTCAAATTCCCTCTTATTTTTTTATTTATTATTATTTTTCCTTGAAATAATGAAGTATTATATGAGGCCTTCCACAAAAAAACTCGCTCATGACCGCCCTAGACTTTTTTTTAGTTATGGGCATCACTGGAAAGAGCGCGCTGAGGGCTACAAGGAAATGAAAGAATAACGTGGAAAAAAGCATTCGATGCCATAAAAGAACTGCGTAGGAATAACATATTTGCTGCAAAACTTGTTCATTCCATCCACAGTTCCGTGTAAAAACTAGCTCATTCCAAACAACCAATCAGAATGCAGCATTACATCACGTGACCTCCATTTGTTTTCAAAATTTGGTAGATCAAATTTTATTTTATTAACAAAGTCTCCAATATTTTTCTTTTTATCCTATGTAACTCTTAAAGTTTCCCTTTTTGTTTTCATTTCATGAGTCTAGTTCTAAAATCATAATAATAATGATGATAATAAAAAATACCCAATTTTACTTTTTGTTTTGGCACCAATTAAAATAAAATTGGTCTTATTACCTACAACTTTTTATTCAATTTCAGCCTCCTATAATGCAAATCTTTTTCAAATTTAGATAGGTCACCCACCTATGTGTCTATAGACCTTTAATGTTGCTTTACTAATGGTAGGCTATACAATACAAGGGTAAAATCTGGTTTGTATATCAGGTGAAAATTAGAGTGTTTGTGTAAAAACTGATTCATTCCAAAAGCTTCCGTTGCAAAACTTGTTCATTTCCAAATTCTGTGTCAAAACTCACTCATTCCAAAATTAAACTTAAAAAAACTAATTTAAGGTAGAAAAAAACTTTGTGGAACCTGTAACAGCAATTTTCTTATAATCATAGCTTTCATTTAAAAAAATAATAATGGAAAAATATTAATTCCTTCAATAGTTATTAGTTTTTTTTAGTTCCTGAAAAATCATCTTACATGGAATGAACCAGTTTTTCAGGCGAACGCCTCATATATCTCGTAATGTACTATAACACTCAGATTAACTTTCCCTCCATTCACTGCAATCTTAGAAACCCGCTACCCGCTAACCTCCCACAGCCTGGGCTGGGAATAGCCAGCATCAGGAGGATTCGAATTAGAGAGATCACCTACCAAGCGATGGCCTCGCTTTCACAAGTTTAGACTTGAGCATTAGCTTTCCCATTTAAAACAATACGCAAAATCTAGACTTGAGTCCACAGAGGTAAAGTCAAACTGGGATATAAGAGAACTCAAAGGTACCTGAAGAGGTTATTTTCGCTTATAGAGAGGTAAATTCGACCTGAAAATTGTTCTCTTATATCAAGGTTCCTCTTATAATCCAAGTTCCTATCCAAGATTAACTGTATAACACAATTAATTCCGCCCCATACTTAGCTCACAAAAATCCTGTTGTTAGAAAAAAATGTACCTTTTGTTCCTCTCTTATTTCTCCCAATTCTCTTCACTTCCTCAACGTCTTCATATTCTCGTCCCTTTCACTTCTTCAATCTCATTATTCATCCTGTTCACTTCTTTAACTCTTTGACTGCCAGAGCTAATCTTGACATGTTTTCTAACCGGCCAAGCCAAATACGTGTACACTTCCTCACCGGCCAAATGTAATCTAGTCTGACACAACTCGGGTTGTGCCGTGGCCCTGGAGGTGTGTGTTTTGTAAATTTGCTTCCTCACAGGCCATGGCACAACTAATGGTATTTGACAAAATACAATTAAAAACAGTTCTGGAATCCTCAAGACACAGGCTTTCTGGATATACTTAAAAGAAATCTGTAGTGATACAACTCTATTTGCGACATCGACCTACAGATTGCATTTTCAGCACAACTCGAGTTGTGCCATGGCCGGGGGGGAATGTGTACTGGCACAACTCGAGTTGCATGGCAGTCAAAGAGTTATCGTCTTCATATCCTCGTCCCTTTCACTTCTTCAACAATCTCTTCACTTCCTCATCCTCTTCACTTCCTCGCCCCTCTCACTTCTTCCCACTCGCAGCTCGCCTCGCCGTCCTATCGCTCCTCTCCTTCTTCCGATCCGCGTACGACTTCTTCAGTCCCTTCATCTTGCGCGTCTGCAGCTTCTCCATGCTCATCTTGGTGAGACCTTTTCACTTCTTCAATCTCTTCAATTTTATTCATCCTGTTCACTTCCTCAACATCTTCATATACTCGTCCCTTTCACTTCTTCAATCTCTTCAATTATTCATCATCTTCACTTCCTCAACATCTTCATATACTCGTCCCTTTCACTTCTTCTATCTCTTAAATTATTCATCCGCTTCACTTCCTCAATATCTTCATATCCTCGTCCCTTTCACTTCTTCAACAATCTCTTAACACGTATGAGACGGGTCCTTTTTTCTATAGTTTATACGCTGGGACGGCTTCAAATTAGGGTATGTGTTCCAGATATGATAAAAAAAAAAAAAAAAATTGGGACGGGCGAGTACAAAAATATATTAAAAATTGCATTATCTGTGCCCACCGGTGGGTCACGTTACAAGGGAAATTGAAAAAAAAACGTGACCCAAAACGTGGGCACGCCATCTCATACGTGTTAAATTATTCATCCTCTTCACTTCCTCACCCCTCTCACTTCTTCAATCTCTTCAATTCTTCATCCTCTTCACTTCCTCGCCCCTTTCACTTCTTCATCCTCTTCACTTCCTCGCCCCTCTCACTTCTTCAATCTCTTAAATTATTCATCCTCTTCACTTCCTCACCCCTCTCACTTCTTCAATCTCTTAAATTATTCATCCTCTTCACTTCCTCACCCCTCTCACTTCTTCAATCTCTTCAATTCTTCATCCTCTTCACTTCCTCGCCCCTCTCACTTCTTCAATCTCTTCAATTCTTCATCCTCTTCACTTCCTCGCCCCTTTCACTTCTTCATCCTCTTCACTTCCTCGCCCCTCTCACTTCTTCAATCTCTTCAATTCTTCATCCTCTTCACTTCCTCGCCCCTTTCACTTCTTCATCCTCTTCACTTCCTCGCCCCTCTCACTTCTTCAATCTCTTCAATTATTCATCCTCTTCACTTCCTCGCCCCTTTCACTTCTTCATCCTCTTCACTTCCTCGCCCCTCTCACTTCTTCCCACTCGCGGCTCGCCTCGCCGTCCTATCACTCCTCTCCTTCTTCCGGTCTGCGTACGACTTCTTCAGTCCCTTCATCTTGCGCGTCTGCAGCTTCTCCATGCTCATCTTGGTGAGATGCACGCGGCCCAGCTTGTTGGCGAACGCGTCCCGCTTCACGTTCTGAACCTTCTTGGCCTGAAGAGGGAGAAGAAATTTTACGTTCATATCCGTAATAAATATAAATAAATGTAAAAAAAAAAAATTAAAAGAAAAAAACTTTTGAACCTTCTTGGCCTGAAGAGGGAGAAGAAATTTTATATTCATATCCGTAATAAATATAAATAAATTAAAAAAAAAATCTAAAAAGAAAAAAAACTTTTGAACCTTCTTGGCCTGAAGAGGGAGAAGAAATTTTATATTCATATCCGTAATAAATATAAATAAATTAAAAAAGCCTAGAAAGAAAAAAACTTTTTTTTTCAAGTACTGTCTACAGTTTCTACACACACCAAATTGAAAAACATTTTTGGCATGCAATAACTGACAAAGGGGTTGTGTGGTGAATATTAAATTCTACAAGAATAATGGTGGCTTTTCTAGTTTTTCATTGTATAGAATCATAGCTAATGCGATGGGGGATTTGATATGCAGTTTTGGTGGTTCAAAAAGAAGGGCAGGGTTTGGTCTTAGTCTATGGTTTGGGATTTTGAATTTAATTTCTCCTAGAAGGTATGGACTTTGAATTTTGTTTGTTAGGACCAAGGAAAGAAAAAGTTATATATTAAAAAAACATCAGGTGTGAACATCACATAGTTCAAAATGTTTTTGTCCGACAAGAAATACACAAATTATATGAGAAAAAAACCTACGCAATCCACTAAATTTGCCAGCCACTATATTTAACAGATTGACGGACAGACAGAAAACCAAAGTTGCTCAGGAGGTTACAAAACATCCAGAAATATGAAAAATTGAAATTGGAGCAAAAAAACAAATTGTTTTAGATCAAATATCATTAGAAATCGGAATCTAATATTAGAAATTCATGGAAGTGAGAAATGATTTTTAATAAAATGGAAAATAAAATTCTGGGCTGAGGAGGGAGAGAAAAATAAATATGTAATACCTATGAAAAACGCTAATACACAAAATTGAGTGTAGGTATGGTTTAGGAGATATAAGCAAATAATTATAAAGTCAGGCTCAAGGTCTTTACCTCCAAGAACCACCAGTCCAAAGTTGATAAATTTAAAATGGGACAAAAAAACAATGTCTCCCTAAAGTCCACAAAATTTTGTTGAATTCACTTCAGTAATTTCATTGAAATTTTCAACACGGTATCATCATAGAAATGAACAGAAACAAAAAAACTTCCGCAAATTCCTCACCTTCAGATCCCTAGGTTTCTTGCAGGCCAACTTGAACAGCTCCTCCGAAGCCAGCTTGTTTCGCCTGAGTACAAAGTCAACGGATGGTCCAATCTCTTCTAGCTCCACTCGGGGAGTCCGGGTACCAGACTTCTTGAGCAGGATCCTGCAAGGAGATTCTACTGTTGATCAAACTTATTTTTCTTTTCTTTTCTTGTATTATTTTTTAGGTGACTTTCTTAGAATTTTAAATAGGTAGTCAAATAGTCCGGCTGGGTTTCGAACCCACGACCTCTGGAATCTCTGGATTCACAGAGTGCTGCCTTTACCACTGAGGTACTGGGACAGACATAAAGACGGGGAGACCAAATATGAGATGGAGAGACACAGTTGAAGAAAATCTAAGGGAGAAGAACTGGAGAGAAAAAAAGACGCACTTAATAGAAAGATATGGAAGGAAAGGACATGGAACAAATGCCAATCCAAAGTAGGTTTGGTAATAGGCAAAATAAAAGTAGGAGATTAGATTTGGTTAAAAAAAAAATTACAGCAGCCAAGTGAAGGAGAGTCCAAGGTTTGCACACATGGAGACTTAGGTTCAATATCCAGCAGGGCAGGAATTTTTTTTGCCTACATGGATGACTATGGTCAACTCATACCTCGTGAGGAAAACTGAGTATCTATTTCTGATTGTACTGATTTGTATGATGGGGAACAGAGACAGTATCACCATAAGGAATAAGGATATTGGAAAATGATTTTTGTTATGCTGTGTTATCCACTATGGTTGTGACATAATAACACTATGAAAACACATGCATACAGTTCCTTTTTGAATGGACAGTTAGACTCAAATTCCAGCCAGCGTTGATAGCATGTTGAATACACCAATTTTTGTTCTGTCACCTGCAAGGTTAGGAACTCAAATTTGATCACTTGTGATACTGATTTCACGCAGGCCTACTTAGGCTGGGTGAGTTTAAATTGAGTAGCATGTTTGTCAGTTTATGGCAGATGGAGAGTAAAACCTCTATTGAGGCATGTACAATTGCACATGCAGTTGAAAGCAATGTTCAACCAAAATTAAAAAGAAAAAACTCAGTTCAAAATATTTGTAGGTATCTAGTTCATTATTTACTAGGGAAATATTCTCACCTGTAACTTCTCATGTACACTCTCTCATTAGCTGCAGTGAAGGAGACCACATGCTCAATCCCTTGCAACCGGATGCCTTTTACAACCTGAAAATTAAATAATAATATTAAGTATTTCAGAAATTGCCTGCATGTTGAACATGCAGTCTTTGTAGTAATGTCAACAAATGGGCTCATACATTCCAGCTTCTATTTCCATTGAAAGAAGACAGATAGTAGTAATACAAAATCTACCCTCCTGGAAAACTGTTGCCTTCTCAGAACCTAAATAATGGTATACTATAGAAATAAATAATAATACATACCTCTCTCTGGAAAAAGTCCACAAACATATTTTGCAACCGCTTGTAGTCATGGTTCATTTCAAATGGCTCCCCGGAGAATATCAGACAGGGTTTAGCCCCGTAACAGAACTTAGAGGTGGGGAATTCGGACAGGGCCTTGAATTTTTCAATGCCCAACTCAAACATATCAAGTAGAGAGAAATCATACATTCTACCTGTGGAAAAAAATGGTTTTTGATTCATTTATTTTCTTTCTTTTTTAATAATCAAAAAAGAGTTTTAAATAAGAAAAATATTTCAAGATTCACTAGTTTTCATATAAGCAACAAATTCAGTGCAATCATTAACAATGGAATAGGTACATATTGATTTGTGTAGGTAAGTAGTACATAATTATTTAAAGTAAGAACCTTGTGGTAGTAATCCCTTTAAAAGAAATTATTCACATACCTTACTTAAAAAGGGAGGGATTATTGCCTAAGTACTAAGGGTATCTATAACATTCATCAAAAGTTGCCTATTTAATGTACCTATGTAAACGGTCTTACCTAGAACAATATTATTTGGTCGTTTCTTGTTGTGAGAAGCAAAACAAAACAGGGATGCATCATTTTTCTTAGAGAAGCCTTCAATTGGTGTAGCATCTTCAAATGGCAATATGTCATTCTTACGGGACATCATTTTACCATCAGGTTTTTTTCAGATGGTAGAAATCTTTCAGACATTGTACTGCAATTGGGGATGTTTTGTGACCTTGGAGGAATAATGTTTGTTTGTGGTTCTCTATGATTTTGGGCTCCCGATTGATAATGTGTTTCTTTCCTTTAGCCGAGGCTGGTTTTCTGAAATGTTTAAAGAATGAATAAATTATCAATATTAAGATTCATGATATTATGGTCACATTGTATAGTATAGTATAGTATTGCTTTATTTAGAATGTTGGCTCGAGACAGGAAGTCCCATTACTCTAACAGGCTTGAATTGAATATAATAACTTTATTTACATAAATTAAATGTACAAATTAACACCTCCTAAGCTAATGATAACTTATTGGGAAATAGATAGATAACATACCATTTCTAGATGTCTCTTTGTTGATTACCTACTATGTGAAATAAATTCATCTCTACCTATGGGAAAAAAGGAATTTGGCAATAACTTTTCAACAAAGCAACATACACCACTAAGACTACACTAAAACATTTGCTAATATCCCAGATACCCAGTGGCGGCTCGTCGGGTGAAGACACTGAAGACATTTTCACCTAATTTTGAACAGTGAAAACACTACTCATAATCCCTTGAACATGGCACAATTGATCCAACTCAAAGAAAAAAAAAAAAAAAAAAAAGAGTAAGCTTTGTGTAAAATAGATCAATGCTGCTTAACATTTCATGTTACTTTCCAAGGAGAACACCAAATGTGAAGACAATTCGCAATTGTCTTCAGTTGTCCTTGAATCAACCAATCAGAGTTGAGTATTTCCAAGTAGGTATCATGAAATATTAGGCAACAACTATATCTATGTAGTCTGCTAGTGAAGACCGTCTTCAGTTGTATTCATTTTACAATATCTACACGACTTCATACGAAATGTCACGAAGCCACATACCATGTGCGATGTCATGTGTTTTTGATATTACATTGTTGCCAGTAGCATTATGCCAGACCTAGGGAACCAGTCAATGATTTAGCCTCCCATAATCTAGCACAATCTTGTAATATTAAAAAAAAAAAAAAAAATTAACGTAGGCGTTAGGAAAGCGGGATTTTGTTTCAGGAATTTTGGATATTATTTCTCATTTTTTGGGTTCTAGTTTTGTACATAGTTACTAAACGATAGCCGATACCAATAAATTTTAACTACTTATGTATCTTGTCAACTAAAGTCTTAAAAAGGACATCTCGATTGAAGTCAAATCTCGGAAATAATTATTTAATGTAGTTACCGAAATTGAGCCTAATAAGATAATCTCGTATTTAAATAGGGACAATGGTGGTCCTGTTTAAGATCCTGGCTATGGAACCACTTTAAAAAAAAATCATGAAATTAGACGTGTTGAAATGAAATTCTCAAGAGAAAATTCTGTTCAGGCGGTGTAGTATTTAAAATAAATAAATACGTCTTACATGATTTGAGGCATTTCTTTTAAAATATAGCTCTTGAAGTTTGTAGAAATTTAGCTATGAAATTAACTTGGCAACATTGTATCTCTTATCTTTAGAATGTAAACAAAACACTTTTTAAATTTTATTATATTATTTTCAAATCTTTTCAACGGTAATCAAGTGACTTTTAATTGGTGTAACTAGTTAATAAAGTTATTTCCCAGTATTTGATACAGGATAGAAACATTATTCCTACCTGATCTGACCTGTGCTTTTCATAATAAGTTGAATATGAAGTAGCTATGTACTTCTTTCAGTGTCAGAAATAACATTATAATTATGCAGGTTGCAGGTAGCTAAGCACACAGCTTCCAGTGAAGTACTTAAAATTATAAGGCAATATCTGTGTTTTTCATAATTAATAGTCATTTAAACATCAATGGTAACCCAAATTTAAGCTGATTTTATATCTGTAGTAAGTATGTTTTCTTAGATTTATTTTGTAATCTGGTGGTGGATTTTCTTCCAGTTTTGGATTGTAATTTTTAGTCTTCAACTAACTTTCTTTCCTTCCCAGTTCTAACCCCTCTTTAAAATGTTGTACCTATACCTATCTACTGAGGTATAATCCTAATATTTTTATTTTAATTCTTTTTTACCAACTTTTAGTATATATTTTTTATTAAGATGAATAAATATTTTTTATTAAGATGAATAATTAATAACAATATTTCAAAGAAACAATGAGATTCCCACAAAATCATGGGGTTCAAACATTAAAAGTAACCCCATTCAGATTAAGAAGTAATGAGGATAAGAAAGATATTATGATTACTGGATGTCCAATTTCTCCAATTACTAGAACCACCACTAAAAAAGTAAAGCAAATGCCTGCCCCACAGCCATACAGTTCAAGCCTGAATGGCTGTGTACCAGCTCAAGTGTTGACAAATTGTTCTGCTGGCCTTGTTTATTTAATAAGTACCAAGTGTTCTCCAAAAAAAGTACCTATAAAAACTTATATGACGCAAAACTGGTATGAGAGAAAATCATGCTCTGCAGGGAAACAGCCATCACATACAATGGGCTGTGTTTATGAGACCATAAGAACTAAGATCTGATAAATTAATAATTTTATTTTTTCAATACTTCTGGGTATAATTTGTCTTCACCTAGTCTTGAAGTCAGGAGCCGCCACTGCAGATACCATGTGTAGCCATAAGACACAGAGACACCAGTGTTGCATGGTCCTGTTTGCATTATGGAAACTATCAGAAGATGGCAAATGTGAATGTGGCTCCATCCAAACCATGTAACATTTCCTGGTCTGTCCAAAGTTTCCAACAAAATGTAACACACAAGATCTTCTAAAAGCCAACAACCAGGCAGTAGAAGTCACCCGTTATTGGCAAGAAACTATACATAGGCAATTGATGGCCCGGTCTCGTAAAGTAAGTAAGTTTGCAATATAGGGAGTACAGGGTAATGTTGATGTCATATTTCTGTTCACCAACAGTTTGCTGTAAAACAAGGCGTTGAGAGCAGAATATTCAACAGGTGTAAAGAACCAAGGTGTCTCAACCAAAAGATGTTGTGAACCAAGCACCCAACAAGTTAGAAATTAGCCTCACACCAACACCTGGTTACAAGAATACATTTTTTACTTACATCACTCGCTTCATAAGCCCCATTGTACTCAGTGAATTTTATGAGCTGATTCAGAGAGCACTTTTACCAACTTTATGAAGACTTGATGTTGGACAGATCAGTCAGTAACACTCAACCATGAAAAAAAGTAAATTAATTTAAAGTTGTTCTATAAATCTATGATGTGTCTCGACTTTAGCTTGATTTGATTGTTACTTTTGCCTTTTTTGATCAGAATATTCAGATAAGAAAAGTTGGATTTATATTCACTGAAGAGAAAATAGAATTTCCACGATCACAGGATCCTGATCCTCTACTCTTGCCTCGTGCTTTTGTTTACAAAATAAAATTAAATTAAAATAGTGGCTAACTTCTCAACTATCCCAAAAATCTATGAAATATTGGTTGCTCGCTTCACATCTATTCAAGGAGGTAAAAAAATGGTGGACAGAGTAGATAAACTGGTTCTTTGGAGCATATTAAAATTGTATTGAGATTGCATAACTCAATAGTAAGTAGGCGTATTATAGAAATAAAATCAAGTAGGTACATCTGGTATTTATACTCACGATTTCTACAAATTGTAATTTTATTGTTTTTGACTTTCAGTCTGGTTTGTAAAGAGGGAAGAATAGTAGAGGAAATTACCTCTCTCTCAATTCGTCTTACTATTTTTCAACAACAAATTGTTGATTTGTCTTTAATAATTCTCAAGATATTTTGATGAATATGGAACTTGAACCGCCGACCTCCAGATTACAAGTCCGCCGCCTTATCGATCAAACTGCTTAGGTTATGTACATAAATATTTATCTATAACTAGCCGCGTTGCCGTGTGGTGCGTTCACGAGGGCATGGCCGTCCTGGTGAGAGAAAAATATTAAGTAGTTTCCTATTCCTATGCATTGATAGTTAATTTGATATATTACGCACTATTTCCACTTCATAATTATGACCATGAAATACACAAATATGTAGCGATTATGTAATCAACTCTATGTTGCGACGCGAAAGGTTGAATTCTTTTTCATTAATTTGCGAAGGATAAAAACAATAAAAAAAAAAAAATGGCCAAACAAATCGATTCTTTGCTTAGGGATTTGGTGGAAGAGATTGCTAAAGGCAATAACCCCGCCCTTTAGTGAGGGACGGCCAGATTTGAGTTTGAAGAAGCTCAACTTATAAAAAATGGATATATTATTAATTTTGAAAATCTAAATAACTCTTTAAGAAACATACTAAACTTCAGCTCAATAGACTAGGCTCATTTAAAAACTCATTTTGGAAAATGGACACACACGAATCATTTTACATTAGAAGATACATAATATCAACCTCCACTGAGGCCATCGTAGTTTAAAATAATAATAAATGAAACCTTTCTTTTTTTATTCACTATCTATTCTTGTAAACTTCACTGATGAATATATTCCAACATACAACTAGAAAGAATGAGCAATTACTTTTATTTACCAGAATTACCAGATCTAAAGAGAATACCATTTACCAGATCTAAAGAGAAATTTTCCTGTGTTCCAACCATTCTTCATAGTCAGAGCTGTGCACTGATGATCTCTACTCTCAGAGAGAGAGAGAGTGCAGGTCATTGAACTTGGTACAAGGCAGAATTGCTGATACTCAGTTCTGTGAGAGATTTTTTGCACAAAAAAATACAATATATATTTCTTTTTCGGCAATTTTCAACCCGCCAAAGCACGTCATTAAACTTCTAAGGAAGATCTAAAAATTAATTTTGAAAAATTTTGATTTTCACGCAATATTTTTTTTTCTTTCTTTTTTCTAATCCGCAACCTTTCAAGTGCTAGTTCTGTAGGGTGGAGATTACAACCATTGAACTTTAAGGAAGAACGAGAGAAAGAAAGACAAATAAATCTAGGAAATAGATAACGAAATTTGACAAATTTGGCAAACTAGATTTTTCTTTCCTAGAGAAATGTCAAAATCGCAGGATCTGAATGAGTATAGGTCCCAGAAATCTGAACATAGAACCATTGAATTTATCGTTGAAAAATACATGGACATTAATTATCAAATTTTATTATACATTTTTAAACGGAACAGAGCAAACAATCATAATAATATGAACTGTCTATCTACTGTTACTCTGAAAACGTAAATAAACATCAGAACCGAGTCTTGGACTTGGTTATTTGTGGATAAACGGATGGTTCTGACATCTGAACCAATCAAATGCCCCAAAAAACCAATCAAATGCCCCAAACATGTAAATATGTTCGTGCTATTCCGGTTAAAATTTTATAATAAAATTCAACTATTGATTATCATTTTGTTTTTACTTCCGATGAATTTCTATTATGTATTAGAAATCAGAAGTATTGTGTTCGTTTTTCTAACTTAATGCGTAAAATCGGCAGTTTAGATTGGAAACTTACATTTAAAGTCTAATGGAAAAACTAAAAAGTGAGAACCCTGTTAGGTATACCGCTAAAAGTTTGTATCAGCGGAAAAACTTTTCACAATGCCCCGTTACCCCGTGTGCATCAGAGGGTTAACATGATAGTCATGTCAGTCATACATGGGAAGTGCTGAGTACACGAAGAGGAACAGATCGTAAAATAAGTTTATCTCTCACAGAATAGGGTACCTCCACCAGCTATGGACCACTTTGACCTAAACTCATATGATAGGGTAAATACACCCGGTATGGACCAGTGTGACGTAAACTTACTCATAATCTATGGTAAAAAAAACTTTATGGTAAAGGCACCATGTAAATATGGTAATGGCACCATGTAAATATGGTAAAGGCACCATGTAAATTTCACTATGTTTGATGAAAACACCGAATTTGGTAAAGGCACCATGTAAATTTCACTATGTTTAATGCAAACACAGAATTTGGTAAAGGCACCATGTAAATTTCACTATGTTTGATGCAAACGCCGAATATGGTAAAGGCACGATGTAAACTTCACTATGTTTGATGCAAACACAGAATTTACAGTCCTAAATTGATGAAGGGTACACAATAGGAACTAGGATGCTGACACAGTATAGTATAGCGAAAGATAAATAGGAGGAGTAGGTTGATCTTAACACTATAGTAATGAATAGGTAAACTAGGTAATTTTTTTTTTTCTCTCTTCTTTTTTTTTGTAAGGAGATAAATCAAACCTCTAACCCCTGACGGTATACCTTCACAATTTACTTGAAAAGTAAGTACAAACTAAGAAGAAAACTTCTATGTTTTTTTCCATCTTTTTCATTATTACAAAGCTATCTGTTTGCACTAGTTAGGTACTTCATGACTTTTACGCTTGACAAAACTATAAAAAGACCATAATAGTATGTACCTTAATGTAACCTATAACTTTTTAACAGAATATTTTTTTTTTTTTTAGTACTTAATTTTAATGTTATACACATCGTCAAAAGCTGGTGTAGAAGGGAATGAGCCCAGCACACTGGCAGAGTTTTCTCTTTGGACTGCCAGTGAGATCCTTTGAACTGCCAGTGAGATCCTTTGAACTGCCTGTGAGATCCTTTGAACTGCCAGTGAGATCCTTTGAACTGACAGTGAGATCCTTTGAACTGCCAGTGAGATCCTTTGAACTGCCAGTGAGATCCTTTGAACGAGGAAGGCTGCTCCCTGGGAGTCTCTGGTCTTTGCTACCAGGTAGCTTCCCAAGGAGTCAATGAAAAAAGACATCTCCTCGCAGAACGGACCAAATGTTATAACTTATAACTTATACATCAAACACCTCGGCCGAAGTGTGAAGAACGCTAATACAAAGAAATAGACAGCCCGACAGAGTGTAAGGTTACGGAAAACATAGTTCCCATGCAATTCATGTACTTTCAGCCAGCCAAAAGTACAACATGAATTTCAAAAATGGCGATACATTATAATAAAGAGTAGGTATTAACTTTAACTTTAGTTTGTGAATTTTTCTGAAATTTAAACACCCATGACATGTATTAAGTGCAAAATCGTCCCAAACAACTCTCAAGCTTGTTGAAAGTTGAATTTTCTTACTCGAACCTAATCGATAAGTTGGTTTAGGTGGTTATCTACAACTGGAAACAGGTTTTTTTTTATCGCAAAAATAAAATAAGCTTGCAGGTTTCGTGCCAAAGAGTTCTTGCCAAAATTGAAAAAAAAACTTGATTCCTTATCTTGTAGCTTCCAGTGACCCAGAAGTTAGCAAAAAAAAGGATGGTGCTGTGGGTTATTTCATGAAACTTGAAGACCGCAGGTTTGGTTTTATTATCTGAAACTATTTACATACCTACCGACATATAAAAAAAGTTACTCTGCAGTGCTTAAAAGTTATTTTTAAAACTTATTTTTAGATGAACCTTTAGTTATTTAATTATTACAACGGTGTAGATGAAGTTAGATTAGATTATGTTCCTTAGGTGTTCCAGGATTGGTGTTAGGAGGGGCATCCAGCCCTAAAATATGGAAGAATTAGATTGGTTGGCTCTTGTACTCCAGAGCCAACCAATCTCTTCCCAACCTAGGAAGAGGTTGACCAATGCCGACCCCAAGTAGGTTTGGGAAAAGGCAAAGTGAATGAAGAAAATTGGTAAACAGGGAAGCTAAATTTAATGTACAATCGTATACCTAAATGTTCGAGAGAGAGAAAGAGAGAGGAAAAAAAAGAGGAAGAGAAAGAGATAGATGAAGAGAGAGATAGATAAAAAGAGAGAGAGAGAGGAAGAGGAATAGAAAGAGGAAGAGAGAAATTGAGAGAGAGAGAGAGAGAAAGAGAGAAGGTGAGTGACCTGTGTATAAAATGAAAATGAGAGATCTGGGTCAACATGTAAATGAACCTGGAATGATTGAGATCTAGCCGGGTCTAATGGTTTCTGTGCTCTATGGAATCCAAGGAGGTAGAGATGAGTGGACCACTGATTGTTCTATTGTCGAGCTGAGTAGCTCGATTGAGAAGGCGGCGGACCCGTAACCTGGAGGTCGGTGGTTCTACACCCGAGCTCGGCAAAATATTTAGTAATTCGAATTTGAGTAAGTAGGTATGACACCGAGACCCAAGATCGCGAAACCTGCACATTATTAGGACGAGACGCGCTAGTCTGGTAATCCAGGTAGCGTAGGGCATTTTTACAAAGTCTCAATTACTGGTATAAAATACATTTAAAAAATATATTTTGAGAAAAAAAAATGAGTGGTTCACAGCCTTTTTTATTTCGTAGCCATGAAACAGGAGCTACTGTAGGCGCTTGTGGTCTGTGTTGTGATAGGCGAGAGAAGTAACAAAACATTTCCCATTTAGGTGCTGGGTCAACACAAGCGCACCGGAAGGTGCGCTTTTTAGCGCACCTTCCGGTGCGCTAAAATTTAGTCAAAAAAAATTTAGAATACAATTTTTTTGACAGGTCGGGAGATCGAACCCAGGACCTTCCGCATGGCAAGAGGGTGCATAACCACTCAGCTTAGCTTCACCACTAAACTATTACTGTCAAGTTGTTCCGTCAAAGTTACCATGTAAATCCCATTTTTTTTACCAACTAGACACTACCATTGTGACCTTATGTATGCAACTATGCATGTTACGCAAGAATGAAACACCCGAAAGAGATCCCTACACACAGACAGACTTCACATCATACAGTGTCTATTGTTCTCTCCCTCTTCCCTAATGGGATCAGTCCCATTGTATGGGGTCATACATCGGTCTCTCGTATTTATTTGACCATCGGTATGACTCGGAGATGTTCTAATGACTTTTAATTCAATTTGGAGAGAGAAAAAAATCTTCGTTCCTAGAAATAAAATTCAAGGGTACCTCGATTCGAAGTCAGTTTTTTATCAGGGGTATTTTCTGCTCTCTCGAATTTCAGAGTTGTGAGGACTGAAGATTAGGCGCCAGCGCTTAGTCTTTCGATGGCTTGAATGTACCGGTTCTCCGAGGATCACCGAAGTTAAGCATCGTCCAGCGAGGTAAAGACTTCGTGATGCTGACATTCCGGCCCAACCCACAGGCTGGGTGAGGATAATGCAGGTTTGTGAGTTTCCTGCGATTGGAGGGTAACACCCCCGCTTTTGACGCTAAAATGTCCCGCTTTTGACCAAAATCATTAAAATGTCCCGCTTTCTACTAACTTTCCATATCTTATAAAAAAGAAAATTAGCTTGATCGATAAGGTTCAGTAGCTTGATCGATAAGGCGGCAGATTTGTAACCTGGAGGTCGGTGGTTTAAGTCCCGGTTTCAGCGTAGATTTAGTCAAGCTAGTTTGATTAGTTGTGATATTAACACAGATATGATAAAAAAAAAATTTATCTCACATAGGTGGAAAGAAATGTGAGGTCCCGTTGGAGATCTCTTAAGCTGTTTTGAATTTTTTATTTAAAAAACCGTGTCGGCAAATGTCAAAGGGATTCACATCAGGTATTGAACAAGTTCAATATGGTCTTCTTGATCGCTGTCTTACCATCGAGTACCATGTGCTGGCCCCTCTTCAGTGGTCAAGTCTGCAGGAGTGGTCAAGTCTGAAGGAGTGGTCAAGTCTGCAGGAGTGGTCAAGTCTGCAGGAGTGGTCAAGTCTGCAGGAGTGGTCAAGTCTGCAGGAGTGGTCAAGTCTGAAGGAGTGGTCAAGTCTGAAGGAGTGGTCAAGTCTGAATTAGTGGTCAAGTCTGAAGGAGTGGTCAAGTCTGAAGGAGTGGTCAAGGTTGAAGGAGTGGTCAAGTCTGCAGGAGTGGTCAAGTCTGAAGGAGTGGTCAAGTCTGAAGGAGTGGTCAAGTCTGAAGGAGTGGTCAAGTCTGAAGGAGTGGTCAAGTCTGCAGGAGTGGTAGAGTCTGCAGGAGTGGTCAAGGTGTCGGCGTCGGTCTGGTGATCCAGAGGTCGTGGGTTCGATACCTACTTGGGACATTATTATTATTATAGTATGCTTTATTAGGAGGGCAAAGTACAATGGTAACAGTATAAAATTAAGAAAAAACAAACAAATGGCAAAAGAAATAAGTAAAAAAGAAAATAACAATAATGTCCTACCTAAACGGCGGGGTTATTGCCTGTGGCAATCTCTTCCACACAACCCTTATTTCTATGTTACGTGAAATTTCATGTCTTTCATGACACGTAACTTGTCATGAAAGACATGACAAGTTACGTGAAATTTCTAGCAATGTCAGTAGATGTAATAAGTGCACCGACCTTAGTAGCTTGATCGATAAGGCGGCGGACTTGTAACCTGGAGGTCGGTGGTTCAAGTCCCGGTGTAAGCGTAGATTTAGTGAAGCGAGTTGGAGTAGTTGTGACATCACGAAAGTGATTAACACAATTAACTTTAAAAAAAAAAAAAACAAAAAAAAAGATGTAATAAGTGCTACAAATATTTTTAAGCTCGAATTTGATGTAACTCGAGCCTCGTGTATCCGAGGCTCAACATATTATAGTCAAAAGATGCGCACTGAGCTCTTCTTTCTTTTGCCCCAACCCACAGCCTCCTAGAGATTGCCTCAGGACCAAGGGCGCCAAAAAAAATATATTGACCAAGTGCCACAATAATTGCCGGCCTTTGTCAATATTTTTCTTGTCAATACATAGTTATTCGGTACAAGTATTGACGCCGACCTCCGGGGTTAAGTGGCAGAGAATGCTTAAGGCATTAACTTCGCCCGGGATTACAAAACAATTATATTTAAAAAATCATATTAATCTTTATTTCTTTTTGTAAAAGTGTAAATAAAAAATAAATAGCTTGATTGATAAGGCAGCGGACTTGTAATCGGAGGTCGGTGGTTCAAGTCCCAAGTTGAGCAAATATTTAGTAAAGCGAGTTTAAGTAGTTGTGATATCACGATTGTGATTACACAAATATGATATCTAAGTAAGTTAATCACGAGAACGCCCGTGTAAGAAGTATAAAAGAACAGTGGTCTGAGGATAGTTATGGAATTTGAGAGAAATTAGATGAAATGATTATCGCCTTCCCACTGATCGTGATTAGCTCAGTGGTAAGGTACTCGTTAGCATTATAAAGGTCACTGGTTCGAACCACAGAGACGACAAAAAAATTTGGTTGCTGTTGTTTCTAAGGGATACCTTCCGGTGCGGCTATGTTGTCCCAGCACCTTAATGGGACGTATTGTCTCACTTCTCGCTCAAGATTTCCTTGCCCAAAGCACTGAAGAGACACTGACATCGCGCAATAAACAAATGTATTGATTGTTTTATTGCCTGTAATTTAGTTTTAAATGAAAATAGGGATCTAAATGTCCTCTGGTACTTTTGGGCGCAATGATTGGATAACGCCTTAAAGGGACTATTTTTTAGGGAATCATGTATTGATCCATCTTTTTTATATGTAAAATCTGATGTAAGGTTTTCATGTTTGACGGTCCTTTAAAAAAATAAATCACATATTATCTTTCTCTCATGGACACTCGTTTTACCGACCCAACCCAGGCTGGTTGAGGTTAACATGACTAGTATAATATATACGAGTTATGCTTCAATTTTTTAAGGTCCATTTTTCAATCATACTTTTCTCCCTTACCCTCGTAAATTTCGTCATGCTGACTATTTCCTGCCCAACCTAGGCTGGACGAGGTTAGAGTAGCTAGTTTGTGAGTTTCCAGCAAATGGAGGGTAAAGCGCCTGCCTCTAGCAACCTCTACGCTAAGTTAAGGAACACAAAATAGTAAAGATTCAAAACCTTGAAAAAAAATTAAAGCATATTTTTTTTCTTTGTGATGGTGGCATTCCGGCCCAACCCAGGCTGAGGTAGTTTAATGTGTGTAGCAGGTTTGTGAGTTTCCTACGAATGGAGGGTAACACCCCTGTCGTGATGTGACCATAAAGTTGAAAGCGACGTTAAACCCAAAAAGAAAATAAAGCTAGGTATAAAAAATAAAAATATGAGTGATCATATTTGTGATCACCTACATGATATCACAACTACTGAACTAGCTTTACTAAATCTATGCTGAAATCGGGACCTCCAGGTTACAAGTCCGCCGCCTTTTCGATCAAGCTACTGAGGTCGGTAATTATATAGAAAAAAAAACATAATTATTTCGGTTTAAATAAGATAGATAAAGTTAATTTATATATCAATAATAACTACCCTCTTTATTTTACAAAAGAAGGCGATTCCCATTCGACCATTCATTCTTTTGAGAAAGAATCAAAATAATAATAATAAATCATTTGTTTTATTTTTCATTTCTTTTTTGTATACAAAGGACCCATCCTAAGCCATTTTTATTTGGCTTCTAAGAGTAAAACACATTAAAAATATTGCGAGATTTTTTTTTTTTTACCAAAAAAGAAAACAAATACATACTCGTACCTCATGGGAAATAATTTATTAAACAATAGAAAAGACCACGGTTCTGGATAGCTATTATAGATATCGCTGTAATAACTAATATTTAAGGCTCTATTACTTTTCAGGTGCAAATTGCCAGGCGCTACCTTGGTCAAAAGAGACCTGGCCGGATATAGGCGTGAACACCTCATAAATTTCAGTATCGATTCATTTCATCCCATTCATTTGAAGATTATTAATTTTGCCGATTTTTTTTTATCTTGGATTTTGGTTGGATTGATTTTTAACTTCTTTTTTTGCGAAAAAAAATTAATACTTCATTTGAAGATTACCAATTTCGCCGATTTTTTTTATACAATTTTTTTTTTTATATATATATATATTATAGTCTTTCTTTTTATGGCAGGATTCTCACTGGAGTGACCTCTTCCACCCAACCATATTTTTTTTTCGTGAATGTTGGATTTTTAACTGCCTCTTTGGGCCGTATTCATAAAAGAAACAAAAGCTTTTACTTCAGAAATTTGAAGCAATTGCTTCAGTTGGTATTGATAGAATTTTAAGAGCAAAAGCTTAAAATTCAAAGCTAAAGCTTTTCCTTCTTTGGAAGTAGGTAAATGGTACTTGGATATTCATAAAACTAAACTTTTCTTTTTATTAAAAGCTCTTCCAACTTGAACATGGAACAATTGCTTGTGAGGAAAAGCAAATACTCAAGAGTAAATGCAAATGGTTATGAATACGAAAATGAGCAAATGCTTTTCCTTCTACCTTTTCCTTCAGATCTTTTGCTTTTCCTTCTACCTTTTCCTTCAGACCTTTTGCTTTTACTTCTACCTTTTCCTTCAGACCTTTTGCTTTTACTTCTACCTTTTCCTTCAGACCTTTTGTTTTTACTTCTACCTTTTCCTTCAGACCGTTTGCTTTTACTTCTACCTTTTCCTTCAGACCTATTGCTTTTACTTCGAGCTATTGCTCACGAGCAATTGCTTCATTGGGATTTGATGTCCAGTGCATTGGGATCTGTTGGTTAGGAGGCCGGTGGTTCAAGTCCAAAATATGGCAAATCATCATCATCATCATTTTATTGTTTTAATACATACATGTATGTTAACAAGTTGGGTGTACTAAAACTAGTCTTAAATCTATTCTAATTCTATTTATAATTATTAATTACTATAACTCACATAGGTACTATATATATTAGGTGCGAACAGATAGAAATGTAAACATGTAAATAAAAGTGAGGGGGGATATTGAAACAATATTTTTGATTAGAAAATGACTAGAAGTGGATGGGTATAATAAACATAAAAATAAAATAAAAAAATCACAAAAGAAAATCACAAAAAAGTCACAAAAAAATTACAAAATATAAAATAAAAATAATAAGAAAGACAGTTATTAATATCCTCAAAAGTCTTCAATTTTATAAGGTGCAGCACTGATGAGCCTGTTTTTCAGAGTGACCTTGAAGTTGTCATTTGACATAACCTTTAAGTCTTTAGTTTTTGACATTTTCATGTCTTTGCTCTGGCACATAACCAAAATTATGTGACGAAATTATGTAACGAAATTATGTAACGATATTATGTAACGATATTATGTAACGAAATATTGAATTGTAAAGGGAGAGAAGTCTTCTAATATCGGATATCGATATTATGGTTTCGATATTATCGATATACCTAATATCGATATTTTCGTTTCGATATTGCAACCCTAAGAGAAGAGAGAAGGTATGTGTCATGCGCACAATACGAAATTTGGTCAGTTGGGTTTTGGACCTTGAATAGATGAATAGTAAAGATGAAAATGTCGAAATGGTTGCAGACTCGTATGCAAGCGTTTTTTTATTTAGTTTTTTTTTCAAACATTTAGTTTTAAAGCCAGTTTGAGTAATTTTGTCAGCACGACTGCTCAAGTTTGCTTCACTAAATCTACGCTGAAACCGGGACTTGAACCACAGACCTCCAAGTTACAAGTCCGCCGCCTTATCGATCAAGCTACTGAGGTCGGTTGCTATCGATTATAAATTTCTCTGATGATTCTCATTGATATACTAATTGCCAAGGTAAAACTAATCTTGAAAAAAAATATGGGAGTGTGGAAATACCACGTCCATAAGTTAGTATATTATTAGTTAGGATGATTTTCCAAAGAGGAAAGTCTATGGATCAAATTTCCAGCAGGGTCTTCAGAGAAGAAGAAAATCGGGAAATTCCCTCAGAATCTTCGCGTCTTAAAAGATAATCAGGAAAAACCAGAAGAGTTTTTCCCGGAAAACCCCCACGTTTTGGACCGTTAAGTAGTAGGAAAATTAATTGTTTATTGATTTATTTACAAGTGTAAGTTGTGTTTACACACAAATACGAGAATTCAGACGATGTAGGTCGTGAAATTTTCCTCTAATAAACTTGACACATTGGAATCCATGGCGTAGGTATAAATTTCTGGCAATACCTCATTGTGTAATAATAATAAAACTTTTGACCACATAATAATAAGACTCTGAGGGTTAAGGTGGTAGAAAATGCTTTGAGAATTAACCTCGCCTGGTGGTTATACCTTCCACTAAAGATCATTATTATTATTATTTAGGCTTGGTTCTGGGGGCCCTTGTCAATTATTAGCCTCCTTTTAAAGACAGTGGTAGAAGTGCTGAGTCATTCCTCAACTGTCTGGCTGCCATCGTTCACGATGAAGCTCTATGATGATGATTATTTTTATATGGTAGAAATGGGTTCAGATCCTAAAACGTGTCGTGTGCCAATCTTCAACTTCCTCTCAAAGGTGCTTTCAAAATCATTCTATAATTCAAAACCAACCAACAAAACACATGATAAAAAATTCAAATGAAAATGACGATCAGAGGTAGCATGTGCCAATTTCTTATGCAAAACATCTGGTATGAGACCCTGCTATCTATTATAATTGTTCTGAGGAGGAGAGATAACTACTTGCTTATATATGACTCATTTCCTTTTCGAAAAACTATAAATTTATCTATCTTATATAAAAATTACTACAATAAAAATTAACATAAAAAATTACCATGCGGAAATATATTATGTTTTATTTTGCACAAAATATTACACACGTTCCTCTTTTCTTTGTGCTACTGCAATATGCATAAAATGTATCAAAGGCTTTATGCATATTTTTTATTAAAGGTTTTTGAAAAGAATATCTTCCTATTCATTCTGAGCTCTGTGAGGGGTCAGGGGTCTAGTCTTTCATAGACACACATCCTGATGTTAGTTATCATATGAAAGTGATCAACACAAATTTTGTGTTAATCACTTTCATGATATCACAACTATACTCAAACTCTCTTTACTAAATCTACGTTAAAACTGGGACTTGAACCACCGACCTCCAGGTTACAAATCCTCCGCCTTATCGATCAAGCTACTGAGGTCGGTTCCCATACTTATATATATTTTATGTACATATATCTACATTTTAGGTAAATGACTATCACAGACATTTCTGGGCTGTACCACGGAGTTCCAGCCCGAGGCATGGCCCTATATTTATTTTTCCCAACCTTTCTCTACACAATGAGGCATTGCCGTACATCTTTTTGGGTTTTTTGAACCATTTCGGGATGTACACCTAGATATTATACTTATATAAATCGTATTACTCCACTATTATTGCAGCAGTAACATTGGTGCACTGGTAATCAAGTGGTTAACGCGCTAGTCTGGTAATCCAGTTAGCGTAGGAATCCGTTGCTTCGAATTCAGCCAGTGCATAAATTTTTCCTCATTAATTTGAGTTTGTGACCACATAATAATAAGACTCTGAGGTTTAGGTGGGAGAAATGCTTTCAGTATTAACCTCGCATGGTCAAAGCATTACCTTTGAGTGCTATTATTATTACTATCGAAAACATGATAATCCTCTCAAATTTAAAACAACAAGAATAATAATAATAATAACAAATAAAATAAAAATCACCACTATGAGAACATGAATTGAACATTACAATATTTTGCATCCATTTACATCTTCCGGAGGGTGTTCAAGCCTATAGGAAGGGATCAGTGCACCCGTCACGGTGTTTTTTAAGTCGCCCAGCCCCCAGTATTGAATGACAGGATGTGATTTTTTATCTCTCCCACGCAATGAGCATTTGGAAATGAATAAAAAATAGAAGAGAGAGATAGAGAGAATTGCAAGGGTACTTGAATATTCAAGAAAGGTGCACCCTAGACTAAACACTGAATAGTGAGTGACATTTTGTTGAAGACTCTTTGTAGACATAGTTTTTTAAGGTACCCATTCAAAGTACCAAAATTTCGATTGATAAATTCAACAACGATTTACATATACTTAGGTTTGCATACTACTTTACATAGATTTTCGTAGTACATACAACGATTTACATACCTATTTTTTTATATTATTTTTTAAAATATAATGCTATTCTATTCTTTCATTTATTGCTCTGTATAATTTAATATTTCGCAATTTGCACCTTTTGTCGCATCCCGCGAAATTTGATCAAAAGGCACCACGAAAGGTGCGGTGTTGTGACAAAAAATATGCATTTTAGGAATATCGATGATTTTTTTATACCTTTTTTTTATTGGTGGTTTTTGTCGTGTGCCTGTTGGGACTTTTCTGGTTTGGGCCTTTGAGCAAAGGGCACGTGCTGGGACAGACAGACAGACTCCCGGATATCCGCATCAGTAACTTCTTGTTCGAGACTCGTGAGTTTTAAAACCGTGTACTGGTGGTTAAGATAAGTTAAGTTAAGGAGTAGTCACTGTGGCAGAGCGAGTTAGCGCGCTAGGCATTGCACACATGGTGACCTGGGTTCGATTCCCAGCGGGGGAGGATTTTTTCTGCTCTGTACTTGGATGTTCGGGGTCCACTCATACCTCGTGAGGAAAAATGAGTAGCTGCTTTAATGTGAAGCAGCGACCAGTGGCAGAATCTTAGGCAAAAAAATAATACAAGATATTGTAAATTAAAGTGGTAAAGTCCTATGATTCTGCGCTACCCACTAAAATTGTGACATAATAACACAAAGAAAAAGCATTATTATTATTATTAAGTTAAGTTAAGGGTTGGGTGGAAGCGATTGCCACAGGCAATAACCCGCCCTTTAGGTAGGACATTATTGTTATTTTCTTTTTTACTTATTTATTTTGTCATTTGTTTTTTTTTTTTGTTTTTTTTTTTTCTTAATTTTATACTGTTACCATTGTGCTTTGTCCTCCTAATAAAGCTTAATAAAAAAAAAAGAAGATATTGCTTAACGCGCTAGTCTGGTAATCCAGGTAGCGTAGGGATCCGTTGGTTCGAATTCCACCCAGTGCATGAATTTTTCCTCATTCATTTGAGTTTGTGACCACATGATAATAATAATAAGACTCTGAGGGTTAGGTGGTATAAAGTGCATCGAGCATGAATCTCGCATAGTGGTAACCGCCAACAACTTAAGAGTGTAATTTTTAATTTAGTGATATAAGGTAACCGACCTCAGTAGCTTGAACGGTAAGGCGGCGGGCTTGTAACCTGGAGGTCGGTGGTTCAAGTCCCGGTTTGAGCGTAGATTTAGTAAAGCGAGTTTGAGTAGTTGTGATATCACGTAAGTGATTAACACAAATATGATAACTTTTTAAAAACTTTTTTTTATAGTTTATATCACTATGTTTTTTTTTTTTTTAGGTCAAAGCGTTTGCCTGCTAATCCAGAGGCCGCGGAGCCTAAACCCAGCTGTTATCAAGTTATCCTCCCATTTCGGCCTAATAATATTACGTCTTGGGCTTTCTGCTGGAATAATGGGTTGGGTGGAAGAGAAATAGTTGGGTGGAAGAGATTGCCATAGGCAATAACCCCGCGCTTTAGTTATAGGACATATGTTTCTATATATTATTCTATTGATTTCCATTTTTATTTTATATATATGTATCCTGTATTTTCATTGTTTAAATAATTATTTGTACTGTACAAATGTCCATTTATAACTAATAAAGTGATGAATAATAATAATATGTATATGTACTACTATTGTCTGAATGTCAAGAGATTTTTTGATTTTTTTTTTTTAAGAAAGAGTTATTATAATATTGACTTACCCTCCTAATAGAGATTAGCCATATGCCAAGCGAATTCCAGAGACTTCGCGGTTACCACCCGTCTACCAGCTCGCAGTTCGGAAATCGAGTACAGTTATGAAATCTTTTCATTAAAAATAGAGCCTATTATCTACGAAATGCTAGACAAATAAAACAAAGGCCACAGATCCTGGGTGTAATAATAGTGCTTCCGCAACATACGAATATACAGGGTGTCCTTTAAATAAAATAGAGAGATCAGTTAACAAGCAATTTATAACAGATTTATTTATTTATTTTTTATTTATTTAGAAACTCTTTATTAGTAGGTAGAACATATATACAGACAAATAATGGTAAATATAAAAATAGACAATATTAATAATATAAACAAGGAAAAAAAAAAAACAAAAAACAAAATATATACATTTATGTCCTGACTAAAGGGCGGGGTTATTGCACTGGTAGTCAAGTGGTTAAGGCGCTACTCTGGTAATCCAGGTAGCGAAGGGATCCGTTGGTTCAAATCCCACCCAGTGCATGAATTTTTCCTCATTGATTTGAGTTTGTTACCACATAATAATAAGACTCTGAGGGTTAGGTGGTAGAAAATGCTTTGAGCATTAACCTCGCCCAGTGGTTAATTGGTTATCTTCCACTAAAGAGTATTATTATTATTATTTTAATCAAGCTTGCCGGGAAGCGAGCGCTCGTCAAGTAGCGCCAGTCAACCGACCTATATTAACACGAAACACAGTTTATATGTATTTTGTTTTATTGTTTTCGCCCACTTCCCGCTAACTTTTATCAATACAAAGATAACAATAACATACCTAGTAAATTCGAATAATCATAAATTTCTTTTTTCCCTTGATATTTTTAATTTCTAAGAATTTCTTTAATTTTTCCTTCTTTTCTGACGAGTCATTTATAATTATTGTCAAGACCATTTTTCAAACAAAAAAAAGAAGGTGATAGCATGATGGTTGATGGCATGGGTAATGGGTATACGGGGATTTTGCCTGCTGACGAGAGTGAAAAGAAAAAATAGATATGTTCTGATAATAAACATAGGTACCTACTTTGCTACCAACGGTAACCCAGCTCAGTAGCTTGATCGATAAGGTGGCGGACTAGTAATCATGAGGTCGGTGATTCGAGTCCCAAGTTGAGCAAAAATTTAGTAAATTGAGTTTGAGTATTTTTTTACTAGTTTATTCATCAACAACATGACTTTTTTTCACAACACATAAAACACTTCCCGAGGCAGTGTACTTAGCACAGAGGCAACATTACCTCTCTGAACAGCGAAACTAAGCCTTTGCCTGTAAGATTCCCCGGTGCGTCAGTGGTGCCCTTCAAGAGGGGTGTCACACCATACCCTGCCGACAAGTCCCGCATATCCTTCAGCACTAGAGCTTTGCTGAAGGAATCTTATAAGATTTTCCCCCTCAAGAAAAAAAAATATATTCTACTAGCTGATAACCCGTTCTTCTGTACGAAGTAGGAAACAGCTTCCTTAGACTGAGGCATGGCCGTCCCAAGGACAGTTCACGGACATTATAATTTTATTTTCGAAAAAATATTCCATTTAATTTCTGCAATTTGATTCACTCATTCAAATGCACTCGGTATTTTTGGTAAATTATTTGCTCATCAAACATCCTTAAAAAAGAGGTCCACTCCAATTTAAATGCGTTTTTTAAATCTCAAAGAATATCTAATTTTATTTAAGTACTTAATATTATGTATAGCTGAATAATGAAGGTACTCTGCAGTTTATAGCTACTCTAATATTTAGCAGACACATGATAGCTTCCTGTGTCTGACACCCTTGCAGGGATTGTACGCAGAGTTAGCGCCAACATCTGACGGAATATTCAGCATAAGAGGTTTTGAATTTCAATTAATATTATTTGCTTTGCTTTGGCAATCTGCGAGGTAAACCGATCTTCAATATTTACTAACTTATAGTTTGCGGATTATCAAGCTCAGGGTTGTCCAACATACTTGGTAATTCAGTATTAAAAAACTAACAGTTTAAATTATCACCCCCAGAAAAAGGTGACATGATGTATCAGAAAAGACTGATCACTTCTGGACGAACGCGAAATCTAGATTGGATAATTTAGTGAATCCAACAATTTCCTTTAAAAAAAAAAAAAAAAACATTTACAAATATTGTTCTAATGAAAACTATTCATTAAAAACAACTATGCATGACTCATTCGTTGTTTGTTTATTCTACAAATGGAGAGGAGTAGGTATTCAAAGGCTTAACTGCAATAGATAGCACAAAAGGGTGCAAAGGCTTCTCGAAAAGAGCTACTTGCTAAAGATAAGTTCATTACAAAGACCCTTGGCTGGACAATGGAGGACCGATTCAAAAATTGAAAGGCTTCCGAATTTTGAGCACTGAAAGGATTTAAAGTTATTGTCCGCAACAAACCAGTGGTCAAAAGGTTGGTGAATTATTTCGCACTATTCACTGAGGACATCTTCATTGTGAAAGGTGCAATTTTTTTGGTGGACACACAAACAGCACATTGTTTTTTCAATTAACCTGATGCTGTACTTACTTTCTGTGTCCATGATGGTTGTGTCAAGGTGGTGGAAGGATTGATGGGGGTATTAACCCCCCTGGACGCCCAGAAACAAAGGGCTCCTTCCATGTCCTGTGTGTGTAATGTGTAGTGTTTGCTACTATATGGTGTATTTTTTTTAAATACTATGAATTTTGTTTTATTTGGACGTCTGAAGTGATGTCTAATGTTGTAGATATGTAAAGGTTAAACGGAAACCCGTATAAATAGTTTTTCTATTGCAAGACTAGGATATGCAAGAAAAATTGCACTTTCTGAAATTCATATTGACCTATTTGCCGGCTGAAAGTACATGAAATTCACAAGAACTATGTTCTTCGTTACCTTTCACTATGCCGCGCTGTCTTTTTCTTTGTATATGGCGTTCTTCACACCTCGGCCGAGGTGTTTGATGATAAAAGTATAAATAATGTGAGGGACTCCAAACGGGGATTACTGTATCCTTCGGTCTCAGAAAGTTGCGAGATGTTTTGCAATGTTTCATGCTCCTCTCTTCCTTTAGAATCAAATGAGATCGAATCAAACTGACTGAAACATTGCTTTGCAACACTTCCCCTTCAAAATTAGATAAAAAAATGTTGCGAAACGTTTCGAATTAAAATGTTGCACTCAGTGGAATCCTGGCTTGACAGAGAAAGGAAGTGACCACACCAATAATAATAACACTCTTTAGTGGAAGGTAAAAATAAATTAACTATTTGCCAGAATGATTGCGAACTTCTGTATTAAACAAAATCTTTAAAAATAGTAAATAAGAGCACACTTTAATTTTAAAAGAGGAAGCAAAGATCCGCAGATGCCATCTCTAGCACGGGAACCGTTCGAGGAAAAGTCAAAACAAATTGCCCACAAATTACAATCCATCTTCGGGTTTCACAAGCCCCCAAAACAGAACACCAATCGCAATCGAACACCTTCAGCCTGAAGCCAAAACCCTTCACCAGATTCATCGACAATCAAATATTGTTTGTTGAAGACACTGAAGACTTCCAACACATTATTTTGCAGAGAAAAAGTGCACAATGAAGAATCGAACAGAAATCCTCGATCTGTCCACAGGAGGTCCTGGGTTGAGGTCCGAAAATTCACCCGTAATTAAGTGACCAAACGCCATATGTCCACCGCTACCAACTGCTGGGTTTCCAGCATTCAATCATCTTGTCACCTCACGCCAAATTAGGTGTGCCAAAAAAATTGGCATCTCAATCGCTGTGACCATCTGTCCGTTGGCCCCCCGAAGAGCCAAAGGGCTGACTGTACTGGACAGCCTTTGATGGTTCCAACTGAAGACCAAAATTATGTTCGATGGACGGAGTATATGACTATGTATTGCAGTTTCAACGCCTCTTTCAATTACCTATAACATATTGAAATCGGTCACTTTTCTATGCAGCTGCCGTGGTTTTGCAAAGGTCTATTCTAGCCGTTCTAGTACAGTTTCTTGTGATTCAAGCTTTTTGACAAACAATAATATAACAAGGCGGACATCCACTAATAATTACAGCTCACCATATCTCGGATAGGGTCTTCCCATTACCTCGTTGTAATTATTTTTTATAATTATTTGGCCCTCATAGACCAAAAACAGCACCTCTTCATTAAAAACCCCATCAGGTACGTATTCATTTGTACATGTGACGAAAAAGTCAGCCGGATTGCCGACATCGAATTGAAGAATCTCCGTGGACACATGGAAGAAAAAAAGAACTTCGAAAAGTAGAAAAAAGTAAATAAAAATAAGAAAATATGGTCATGTATACAGGGTGTCCCACCAAACTTGGACACCTCAAATTACTCGGCCCCTGAAAGAGTTTTTGAAAAATAAAAAATCCTTGGGTACATGGTCTAATTATGCGGTTTCAGTCATGATTTTTTTTTTATACAGGGTGGTTCAAAAGTCAGAAATTGAGGTGTCAACTTTCGATTTTTAAATAGATCGACCTGAATTTTATTTGATAATTTTACTTCTAAATGGTTCCTGAGTACTTTTTTAAACAAAAATTTTACATACAGGGTGGTTTTTTTTCGACCAATTTTTTTTCTAAATCTCGAATAACTCAAGTTTGTTTAATTTTTTTGATAACAAGAATAGGGAGTGTTTGTATAATGAAAACACGCACTTTCAATTGGCATCAAATTTTTTTATACAGGGTGGTTCACAAGTGAAATAATGACTTGATTTTTTTTAAAACTGAGTTTTTTTAATTTTTTATTTGGGATTAATAATTCTCGCTTAATTTTACACATTTTTTGTTAGTCATATCGAAAAACAAAACTAAAGTGTTGTACAGGGTGAGACATAATTTTTTTGTGACACCCTGTATATGGGCAGTCAAAGAGACGTAAAATTAAATATAAAAACTAAATAAGCAAGAAAAACTTCGATTTTTAATTATATAAAAAAGTTATGGTGTTTTAACTAATATTGTCACATGGACCACCCTGTAGATATTTTCTTAAAACATCATATGGGTAGTCGAAACTGTCTAAAATTCAACGAGGAGTCCAAATCTGAAAGAAAAAAATGAATTCAAAAAGCCATTTTCAATTTTGTGTCTACACCTACCTACTTTTTATTTCTGGTTTTAAAATCATTCAGTGTGTACACCAAATTGAAAATGGCTTCAAAATTCGTGTTTATTACTTGTTTTTCCCCACGATTCGAAGTCTTCGTTGAATTTTATACAACCTCGAGTACCCACAAGATAGTTTAAGAGAATATCTACAGGGTGGTCCATGCGACAATATTAGTTAAAACACCATAACTTTTTGATATCATTAAAAATCAAAGTTTTTCTTGCACATTTAGTTTTTATATTTAATTTTACGTCTCTTTGACTGCCCATATACAGGGTGTCACAAAAAAAATTATGTCTCACCCTGTACAACACATTAGTTTTGTTTTTCGATATGACTAACAAAAAATGTGTAAAATTAAGCGAGAATTATTAATCCCAAATAAAAAATTAAAAAAACTCAGTTTTAAAAAAAATCAAGTCATTATTTCACTTGTGAACCACCCTGTATAAAAAAATTTGATGCCAATTGAAAGTGCGTGTTTTCATTATACAAACACTCTCTATTCTTGTTATCAAAAAAATTAAACAAACTTGAGTTATTCGAGATTTAGAAAAAAAATTGGTCGAAAAAAAACCACCCTGTATGTAAAATTTTTGTTTAAAAAAGTACTCAAGAACCATTTAGAAGTAAAATTATCAAATAAAATTTAGGTCGATCCATTTAAAAATCGAAAGTTGACACCTCAATTTCTGACTTTTGAACCACCCTGTATAAAAAAAATTTCATGTCTGAAACCGCATAATTAGACCATGTACCCTAGGATTTTTTATTTTTCAAAAACTCTTTCAGGGGCCGAGTAATTTGAGGTGTCCAAGTTTGGTGGGACACCCTGTATAAATGGTATAATCAAGTTGTAATAAATTGGTAATTGTAAAGCTTTCATAATAGACAGTAATTGTAAAGCAAGTCTGTCCTGGTAGCTCAGTGGTGATGGCGGCACTCTGTGAATCCAGAGGTCATGGGCTCGAAACCCAGCCAGGGCATGACAAGTTATCCTCCCATTTGGGATTTTTACCACACAATAATGCATCTTGGGCTTACTGCTGCAATAATGGGGCTTTAACAGTCCTGATCGGGCAGTATAAATAAGGCGATATTAGAATATTATCCTTGTGAATTTATCAGGGATTTGCTTCAACCAGGAAGTACAAAGTTTAGTGACAGAGTTAGTATATTATCCTTGTAAATTTATCAGGGATTTCCTTCAACCAGGAAGTACAAAGTTTAGTGACAGAGTAAGTATATTATCCTTTTAAATTTATCAGGGATTTCATTCAACCAGGAAGTACAAAGTTTAGTGACAGAATTAGTATATTATCCTTGTAAATTTATCAGGGATTTCCTTCAACCAGGAAGTACAAAGTTTAGTTACAGAGAGGAGTGGTATTCTCACGAAAGTCTCTTCATAATTGAGTCCTACCAGAACTTGTAAGAGTTTCCTGGGTCTCAAACAATTGAACATACAGGTCATTGGTCCCAGATTTGGACACTTGGACAAAGGCTATGCAACCAGAAGTTTAGTCTGGGACACAGATGCTCTTAGTTTTTTCTTGAGATTTCTTCATTGTTCCATTATTAATTCTTTGATAATAATCTAAAAAAAAAAACTTCTTTATTTCTTTGAAAGAAATGGCTTATTATAATAACTATAATATTTACATATCAAAAATTTCAATATGTTTTCAATGATTATTTAATAATCATTGAAAACATATTGAAAATAGTAAATAGAATAATTCCTCCAGAATATAAAATAAATATGGTATATACAAATATTTATGAATCTACTACCTAATAAAAGCAATATTAAAAATAACAAAAATGACACAATAATAGAAAGAAAGGCAATGATAGAAAAAAAGGCTATTTTTATTATTATTATCACGATGATGATGATAATAATATTTTCAAAACAACAACAAATATGAAATGATTCCCAAATGTATTATCAATCAACGCCTTGCTTTTGTGTCTCACTGAAATGAAACAAATCATAATGTTCATTATTCGTTCCTTTTTTCGAAATTTTTTCGTTTTTTATTACCTTTGTTACTTTGTATAGAGCCCTGTGTGTTTTTTTTTATGATATATGCTCGGGAATTTTGTCTCTCATCCGAGGGTAATGAACCCAGAGCCTCCCGACACAGAATGTTGTCACATGGTACCTTCCTCAAGTCCCTAGGAGCTGCTCTGTTGACTTTGGGGTGTTGACAATTAAGTATCATGTTCGGGATGTGGGGATTTTCGAGTTCCTTCAATTAATGTAAGGTGTATTTTATGTGAATTATGCATAGATTTATATACATATATATATATTATTATTATTATTACACACTTTATAATATGAAAAGACATAATTATGTACAGTACAAATAATTATTGTACCAAAATTTTTAAACAATATATACAATATAAAGGAAAAATAATAGAAAAATATATATAAGCATATGTCCTAACTAAAGGGGAGGGGGGGGGGGGTATTACCTAGGGAAATCTCTTCCACCCAACCCTTATGTATACATAGATTATGTATGCTCTTAATAAATATTGTAGCTGGATATTTTTTTACCTGATTCTATAGTAAAATACTAAAATCGAAACTATTAGTGTATTGCTGGTTATTGAAATTATCAAATTGCAGGTCAATCTGATCATTCATTTTCCTGATCATTAATTCATTCATACACAGATGTTATATGCAACCTTGGCAGATACGCAACTATCACCATTAGATGTCCTCCTATGAAAATGATCATAAAATATTTTTTTGTTATTCCTGCATGGGCCGAGAAATACGACTGCGTCACTTAAAATGATTCACCCTGTATATAAAATCCATGCCGACTATAATAATGGTGAGTGACAGAACATACCCATCAATTTTTTTTTTCTTTTTTTTTAAATGAGAATGAGAAAAAATCATCGACTGACTGATGCATGCACAAAGAATCTCCGGCACTGGTTTGCCTGACATCTCAAGACACGTGGTTTGACTTGGAATAGCTGTTAACTGCACATTACCGAATACTGGAATCATCAATGGCAATAGTTCTGGAAATACTGGAACCGGAACTACTGGAGTCAATATGCTGGAGAAATGTATAATAATTTGAGAGCTTAGGTAGATTATAGCGGTAGTTTCGGTTGTAGTCATGCACGGGTATTAGGTATTACAGTCTTTTTAATGAGAACAGAAATTCGAATTAAATCCACAAAGAAATAAAACTAGTATTATTATTATACACCTCAGTAGTTTGATCAATAACGCGGCGGACTTGAAACCTGGAGGTCGGTGGTTCAAGTCCCGCTTTCAGCGTAAATTTATTAAAGCGAGTTTGAGTCTAGCTATCCCTATGAACCAATATCTACCCTATATCTTATCGCAAGGGGAGCTTCACGCACGCTAAAGGGCGCACGAATACCTTAGTGAAAAGATACTCGCTTGGCAATCGTGGGTTCGAAAAAATTGTATTCAAAATTTGGTTACTGTTGTTTGTAAGGGGATAATATAGTATATATTATTAATATACACACAGCGTGGATAGGCCGGATCTTGGTCTGGCTTGCGCCTAGATACCTTCCCGTGTGCTCGTGTGCACCAAGGTATTAGGGAAGTATTATCTCATTTCTTACCCATCAGAAGGGAGTCATACGGAATGAGCAAACTACAACATAGACCACAAGCGTCTACAGTAGCTCCTGTTTCATGGCTACGAAAAAAAGGCTGTGAAACACTCATCTTGAAAGAAAAAAAAATCTTGTTCCTCGAGGTACAGCAGTTGTAGTTTCACTAATTATCATAATTATTCCTCCATGGCATACTGGTTGTTACTAATACTGCCCGTAGACCACAGTTTCCGGGTTGAACTCCCGGTTGGGGCAGATTTTTCGACGAAAATTCAGTTCCATACAAACACGTGAGGCTGGCATTTTTGGCCCTGCCAAGGCTGGGTGATATTAATGTGGATAGCTGGTACGATTCTCAGTGAAGGAAGGGTAAAACCTCCGTCCTGACTACTTCAAATCAGGACGTACATCAGAATTACAATCAACGGGTCACAAGAGATCTAAATAGAAGTCGGTGTGATAATTGTGGTGCTTCTTTTGTGGAACTCCAACAAAGTCTATAATAATAAATTATCATATTAGTGTTATTCAATTTCGTGAAGTCACAACCACTCAAACACGCTTTCCTAATTCTTCGCTGAACTTGTTGGGACTTGACCCATCGACCTCCAGGTCACAAGTCCGCCTCCCCCTTTCCATGGAGCTACGGAGGTCAGTAGAAAGCCGCATCATAGCTAAAGGAACCCATAATATTCCGCAGATCTAATGCTGAGGAACAGCGCAGAAAAATGGGTCAGTCCAGGGAACACAATTCGTATGATAATGTGCCTGTTGGTGTCTTGTCGACCAGGCACGAGACTAGCTCGGAGAAAGGAGGGCTCACAGTCGGGGTGTTTTAACCTCTATGCATACGAGTGGGGGTAAACCCCCTGTCTAGAATGACCTCAATGATGAGAGTGGTGACCCATTTGCGCCCGTCAACCCTTACGCCCATTTTCGCACATTTCTGACATGTATTCCTATACGTACCATTTGCGTTCTGTGATGTTTTTTGTGCCCTAATAGGTATGTTTATTTTTAGAGGTAGCTCAGTGGTCAATGCATCGGTCTGGTAATCCGGAGGTCGCTGATTCGAAACTCCACCGGGACATGACAAGTTATCCTCCCATTTCGACGTCATAATAATCTTGGGCTTACTGCTGGAATAATGGGACTCATTAGTCCTAACCTGGCTTGATCGATAAGTCGACGGACTTGTGACCTGGAGGTCGGTGGTTCAAGTCCCGGTTTCAGCGTAGAATTTGTAAAGCGAGTTTGAGTCGTTGTGATATCACGAAAGTGATTAACTCAAATATGATAGCATTAGTCCTAATCGGGTATGATAATAAATACGATATTATTAAACATATTGGATCAAGTTTTATTTACATAGAATATAATATATACGATACATAGAAATGAGATTAATAGAACAAAACTTGATCAAGGGCTACGCATTCTTCTACGTAGAAGAAAAATAATAGAACTACGCATTCTTCTGCAGGTCGTCAGGGTTGTAATCTGTGATGGCGCTGCGCGCGAGGGCGGGAAATTTCACAACTTTGACTTCTAATAAAATTCTGTCCAACGCGACATTCGAACCCTTGACCTCTCGCTCTGACGACTGCCCTGCCTCCCCGGGTACTTCTCAGGCAACCGTGCCATGTAACCGCAAGCAGGTAAGGAAGGTCATTGTTCCAGTTAACTCTGCCATGGCCAAGGCTTGAACTCCTGATCGTCAGACCGCCAGGTCGGGGGTTTGAATCCTGCCGGCGGTATCGAAAAAAATCATGTTACTTCCGAGAAATTTCTAATCTTAGAAATCGGAAGTATTGTGTTCGTTTTTGTAAAAAAAAAAAAAATATTTTTTCATTTATTTTTCGAAACACTCAAAATGGTGATAGGCCTTCTCGATCAACCCTTAAAAGCTCGATCGATTTGACGGCGGACTCATGTGCTGAAGGTCGGAGGTTCGAGTCTAGGCAAACACGGAATTTTTTTGTTCGAGTAAATATTTGAGTTCGAGTAAATATTGATTACCTTTGAGATAACTTTAACGGCCAGATTATGAAACAGGATTAGATATCTAAGATTTCTAAATCGAAGCCATTATCATTTAACAGCTGATACAAAGACGCTGTGATTGGTTGAAATTCCCACCAGAGGGCGTGTTCATGCTGTTTAAGGATGGTGTAGGATTAGTTAATCAAATCCTGTTTCATAACTCAGGCCCGAGTTTTTTTTTAAAGATGAGTGTTTCACAGCCTTTTTATTTCGTAGCCATGAAACAGGAACTACTTTAGACGCTTGTGGTCTGTGTTGTAGCCTGCCCATCCCGTAGTTTTTCATGGACTTCTAGGGTGTTGACTTGTAAGAAAGAAAGAAAACTAAACGTGCTTAGAATATTATTTTTCACCGTCATCACGAATCGTTGCGATGCGCAAAATTCGCTTCCCGGGGTCCCAATCGGAAGCCAGACGCGGCCACAGATGCGGCCATAGAGCGGCGGGCCAAGATGCGGCCACAGATGCGGCCACAGATGCGGCCACAGAGCGGCCCTAGGACGCGGCCATAGACGCGTGAGAGTGATGAGCTCAGGGGATATAACACGTATGTGTGGCACCTAGAACCGCACCAAAGGTTTGGTTTCCCTTGAGTCCCCTTGCTAGTATCTTACATCAGTGGGGTCATTATTACTTCCGAGAAATTTCTAATCGTAGAAATCGGTGTTTGTTCTTGTTAAAAAATTTTTTTTGCTCCGATGTTTTTCTGTTAATCAAAAACATGCATTTAGTCAAACTTACCATGGTTTTTTGGTTTTCCTTGGGTCCCCTTGCTAGTATCTTACATCAGTAGGGTCATTATTACTTCCGAGAAATTTCTAATCTTAGAAATCGGTGTTGTTTTTGTTTTAAAAAAATGTGTTTGTTTTGTGTATTGTATTTTGTTCTTGTAAATTTTTGCTCCGATTTTTTTTCTGTTGATCACAAACATGCATTTAGTCAAACTTACCAAGATTTTTTTTTCCAAACTTGAAATTCGAAACGAGTCCGCACTCCGCCAACTTTTCAATCGAGCTTCTCAGATTGACAGTAGAATAACTAGAGGCCCGCCCATCTTTTCACACGGGGAGACACCCATTAGCACTCTAGCGCCTTAACCATGTGACAATCAATGCACAGTAGAAATTCCAATTATAATATATGCAAAAAAAAAAAAACACAACAACAACAACCCCTGGCATTTACCGAAGGCTGTTTCATGTCCGCTAGACAAAGGGGTATGTTTAAGGGTATCATATAAGCTGTATTTTTCTTTCCAACCAAAGTGGATTCAAATGGAATAAAATGGACGAACTGGAAGAAAGTCGCATTTTTCTTTTGGAAGAGGAAAAATCTTCTTCCTGTTTGTTTAACCAAAATGGATTTATAAAATTCTTGCTTCCATTTTTTTTATACGTTAAGTCCATTGTTTATCTTTAAAAGTACCGAAACACATTTTTCTTTCGCGAATAGTGGGGAAGCTAAACTGGAAAATATTTGAAATAAAATGGAAATATTTAGTAATACCGACGAACCTGGAATTTTTTTTTTATCCAAAAGAAAAACACGGCTATTCTGTCCCGCACTCCAGGGCTGGCCAGCACGTGCGCTTCGCCACTGGTCGAAGGCTCTGGGTCAGCTGAGAGTTGAATGGCAGGTAATGAGAGAAGTTCGTTTTCATCTCACTAGGTCGTAAGTTGAATAACCCGACTGCCATTTGGCGTTCTAGTCCGGAGGATCGCGGCGTTCGATTTGTTGTTAAAAAAAAAAATAGTTTAGCATCGATCTAGGGTCCAGGGTCTAGGATGTAGAGGGTATTGGCCAGGGTCCTCGTTGTGGCCGCTTCTCACAATAACCTCACCTAGCATGAGTGGGGTAGGAATAGTCTGCAGAATGTAAATTACCATTTTGACCATTGACCTCGGAATGCCAGCCTCCGTGGCGTAACGGTTGTGATTACTGCCCGTAGTCCAGAGATCCTGAGTTCGATTCCCGGTCGGAGCAGACTTTTCGCACAGAAAATTTTGTTCCCTCCGAACATGTGAGGCTGGCGGTTCCGGCCCTACCCAGGCTGGGTGAGGTTAATGTGGGTAGCTGCCGAATGGAAGGTAAAACCCCCGTCCTGTCTACCTCAAGTCAGCACGTTAAATCCAAATAGAATCAATGGACATGATAGGAGCCTAGACATTGGATCTGGGCGTCCATATAATCCTCTCACCACCGTGATTTAGGTATCAATACCTATCTCACGGACACGGAATTATTATTATTATTATACCGTAGAATGGATGGATTGGCAACCAGAACGGTCACCCATTCATATCCTCACCACACTGGACGTTGCTCAGTGATGGAATGAGAACTGGAGACTCTGGAGAGTTCATTACATTACAAAAAAACGAACAGAATACTTCCGATTTCTAATATTAGAAAATTCTCGGAAGTAATTAAATAGGTCCGTAGTTTGGAAATTGAACACAATCACAATCGACAGTCATGGTTTCTGACGCAAATCTCTCGTACTATACGTTTCCTCTTTCTCAAGTAATCTGTGCACAGATTTCTCACTATTTTTATTTTTGCGGTACCTTCAATGGTAATGCAGAGATGGAAAAAAAAAAAAAAAAAAAAAAAAAAAATAGGTACAGTTCTTAATGGCTGTTCTTGAAGAAACGTTCTGACGGTTCTGTTGAATAGATTTCCTATGGGTCATGAATCGTTAGATTTGACTGTGAAAGAAATGATAATAATAATAAATAAAAAAGTTTAAAATCTTAGCCTCCGTGGCGTAACGGTTGTGACCACCACCCGTAGTCCAGAAATCCTTATTTCGATTCTCGGTTGGAGCAGACTTATGGATATAGTTACAATACTTCCATGAGTTTGGTTCATGTTGTATAAAATTGGCAATTTTGAGATTTTATACTAAATCACTTGTATGTATCTCCAAAAGACCAAACTCGCTCAACCGATTTTCCTCAAATTTGTTTTATCTGGTAGAATACCATTTTTTTACATTCTACACTCCACAACAATTTTTGTATCGGCATATCGTAAGTTTTTTTTTGCACTTTTTTCCAAAATTTTGGATTTTTTTGGGAGCATTTACGATATCCTATATGTGTACAAAATGCTGTCAAAATCCGTTGAATAGTTTCTGAGATTTGGAATTTATCGGAAATAATAAAAAAAAAAACGTTATTTTAATTTATATTTAAAATTGTGTTATACCTTGCCCAAATGCCCATAATGTAGTATGCCTTTCCTCTGATGAGCGAGAAGTGACACAATACTTTCCGTTTAGGTGCTGAGTCAACTGATGTAACCATAATATACACGCTCGTTTTGTTTTTCTTGGCGTTGCAAAACTAGCGTTTTGCTTGATTAAGAATATAAATTTTTTGTTTACACGGGGGATCGAACCCGGGACCATCCGCATGCCAAGCGAGTGCTTTTAACCACTGAGCTCATCGTGCGCCTATACGGATAACTGATATATCTTCTAGTTTAGCTACTGGTAACTGCTTCGGCAGCGATGGCACACTTAGTTACTATAACGGCAGCCTGTACTTCTGACCTCCTAAACCAACTGAAACTTGAAAACCAAACTTGCAGCCAAGTGGTGTATAGCTCAGGCGAGATATCGGGCACAGCATAATAGCATGAAGACAGGGAATCGTACCAAATTTAGAGCATGCCAGTTTTTAGAAAAATAATAATTAATTTAAAACGTTTTTTTAATGACCATGGAAACCCCTTAACCGTCACTTGACATAACTTCGGGGTAATATAATAATTAATAATAATAATAAAACTCGTTAATGCTGTTAGGTAACCATCAGGCGAGGTGCCCATGCCCAATTAGGTTAGTCCCAGTAGCTCAGTGGTAAAGGCGGCAATGTGAATATCCAGAGATTCCAGAGGTCGCGGGTTCAAAACCCAGCCGGGACAAGCCAACTAATCCTCCCATTGGGATTTTTACCACATAATAATAAGTCTTGGGCTTACTGCTGGAATAATGGGACTTAATAGTCTTAATCGGGCAGTATAAATAAGGCAATATTATTATCTTATAACAGCTTTTTTTCTTCTTCTAGGCCATAAATAGTACAGTAGTGCTTTATTTAGACTGTCGGCTCGAGACAGGAAGTCCCATTACGCTAACAGTTCAAATAAGGCGATATTGTTATTAAATGAGTTCCATTATTCCAACAGTCAGGCCAAAACGCATTATTATGTGGTCAAATCGCTAATGGGAGGATGAGCCAGAACTTCTTTCGCATTTCTTCGGGGCACTTTACCTTAAAAGAGAGGTCCTTGACCACTGAGTTACCCCTGGACTTGGCAGTACCACTTTCTATTACATCGCGTCGCCACTGGCTTACCGAGTTTGCCAATTTGGCGAATCCGACTGTCACCAATCTCGAGATATACGACTTGTGGCTTCATTAGACCTGGTATGGTAAAAAGTAAAACCGGAGTCCCGCGCGGTACAGTTACTTGTTTCAATTTTAAATTAGTTGCACGGTGTACCTATACCTAACTAAAAGAGAGTTGCATATAGGATTGGCCGCAGTTCAGTAGTGTGGAACATGCTTATTTATTTAAGGGTTGGGTGGAAGAGATTGCCCTAGACATATATTATGTATATATATTTTTTATTTATTTTTTTCTCTCTTATACTCGTATTGTTATTAATTTGTAATTATCTGTGTTGTATATACCTATGTATGTCCATATTAACTAAGTTTTATAAAATAATAATAATTTTTAGGAATTATAAGTAGGTTTAACCATGGAGTCATGAAAAAGTACTTGTAATGAAGAGCTAATAATGCCTAAAACTGTCCCTTTAAATCAAAATATCGGCAAAAAAAAAAAAAAAAAATGGCCATCTTTGTTAGTTTTAGCACAGAGAAAATCACTGCAATAACAAATTAATTTTTCTTCTTACCTGCTTTAGGTAATAACGGTAGCCATATTGGTTAGTCTGTTTAGGGACAGTCTTATTACCCAGCATATGATACAAGTTATGACATCCCCATTTATTTATCCATGGGAATTATAAGTGTAACAGCCAGCATCGATGTCACGTTCAATACACAAGCGTCACTGAAGGTAAGCTACGGCCATCGAGGTTAGAAATTGGATGGTGACCTTTTCTTATGGCTGTCTTTAATAATAATATCGCCTAATTTATACTGCCCGATTAGGACTATTAAGTCCCATTATTCCAGCAGTAAGCCCAAGACGTATTATTATGTGGTAAAAATCCCAAATGGGAGGATAACTTGTCATGTCCCGGCTGGGTTTCGAACCCACGACTTCCGGAACCTCTGGATTCAATGAGTGTCGCCTTTACCACTGAGCAACCGGAACATGATCGAGGTTAGAAATTGGATGGGTGACCTTTTTCTTATGGCTTTCTCTAAAGTGGCAGGGTTCTCACATATGAGCTCTTCCTCTCAACCATTCAAATTTGTAAACTCGTGATGCTGGCTATTCCCGGACCAACACAGGCTGGGTGAGGTGAATGTGGAGAGTTGACCGGTAAGTTTCCAGCGAATGAAGGGTAAAACTCCTGTTCCGAATGACCTATTTGTAAAAGTGACCACTGCCCGTAGTGCGGAGGTCCGGGTTCGACCCCCAGGTTCAGCAGAACCAGAAGTGTTTGACAATTCCATTTCTTTCTTCTCTATATTTTATTTTTATTTATTTATTTATTACACGGATATATAGGTTATCATCATCATGGGGTGGCCTCATCGTGAACGATGGTAGCCAGACAGTGGAGGAATGACTCAGCACTTCTACCACTGTCTTTATAGGGAGGCTAATAACGGACAAGGGCCCCCAGAAACAAGCCAATGCTGATCGACTCCCTGTTTATAGTCCCACAGCCAGACTGCTGGTCTATTCCCTGTTTATAGTCCCCCAGCCAGACTTCTGGTCTATTCCCTGTTTATAGTCCCCCTGCCAGACTGCTGGTCTACTCCCTGTTTAAAAAAGCTCTGCTCCCTCCGAAGTCTAGTACCTGCATGAATATAGTAGGTACCTGTGGGTTCAATGAGGTTATTGTGAGTAGCCAGCGATTGGAATGTAAAACCCCCGTCTTGAGTGAGTCAAATATGGACGTTAATTTTTTTTTGTGTGCATCAATTGATAAATTGTGAACACATGTACATATATATACAGTAAATACATACATATAAGGTACATATTACAAACAAATTAAAAAAAAAAAAAAAAAAAAAAAAGAAACAGGATCATATCAAGATTTCATCTGAATCACAGGACAAGAAGTCCTGAACAGAATAGAATGCTTTTTTCTTTGGGAAACAAAGAATCAATGGACCTACCAATTTAAGTAAAAATAGGAAATAAAGAGATAAGAAGAACAAGAAGTAGAAGAAGAAAAAACCAGGATGATGGAGAGAGAGATTATTAGAAAGAAATAACAAAAGGGATAATCATATTTGTGTGTGTGAGAGAGAGAGAGAGAGAGAGACATAGAGAGGGTTAAATCCCTGTGATTCCTGAGCAGGTCTCCAGTGGAGGGTTCAATGACCTGCAGTGGTAATAACCAGATAAGAAACCACTCGTTCAGTGGACCTAGCCCAGGCCAGAACTTGTAATGCCCCATCCAAACTTAGGACCAGTGCGATGGGCTGGCTGGAATTTCGGGGAACCTACAGAATTAGGGGCATCTGGACCTGAAGTAAACACTAAGGTCGAAATTAATAGACAAAATCTAGTTCTTAACAATAGATTTAGCGCTGATATTATAAGAATAATTATAAAACTCTGTGATTTTCTTGCGAAAGAAGGGTAACATCCCAGTCATGATATGACCATGCAGTTGATAACGACGTGAAACCCAAATAAAAAAAATAAAAAAAATGAAAATGTGATAGAAACAACTTCGATTTGATTTTCGATGATTTCATGATTTTTTTACTTAAAAATAATAAATGTAATAATAGAACTCTTTAGTGGTTAGTGGAAGGTAACTACTAGGCGAGGTTAATGCTCAAAGCATTTTCTACCACCTAATCCTCAGAGTCTTATTACTATGTGGTCTAATACTCAAATTAATGATGAAAAATCCATACATTGGGTGGGATTCGAAACAACGGATCGCTACCTGGATTACCAGACTAGCGCGTTAACCACTTGACTACCAGTGCACGGTTTTCATCAAAAGGGCGAAATGATAGACGCTTTTGTAATACCTCTGTGGCGCTAAATCTCCGATTGCGTTCTGTAATAGATGGGGAAAATCGATGCTAAGCAATGACTTAAGTAATCGATTTTGTCTATTAATCGGCCCTCATAGACACTCTAGTTTACACTGCCCGAATATAACTAAAATGTGTCCCTCCTCGTAGTTGAGACTACTACACAGTTGATTTTCTTACCGTCGGGCCATGTCTGACACAGAGGAAAATTTCATGCATGAAGTGGGATTCGAACGTTGAAATTGTTACTCAGATCAGATTGTGCGACACACCACTGGCCAGTGCCCGATGGTTTGATATCAAAACAATTACCCCTTGTGTGGATACTTGAAAAAAAAATGTACAATAACCACTTTGTATTAAATATAAAAAATCTAATACAAAAGATATAAAGAATTTCATATGGTGTACAGACTCTCATACGGGGTGCCATGTAAGGTTATGTAAGAATAGCTCGAATAGTTCAGTGGTTAAGCACTCGCTTGCCATGCGGAAGGTCCCGGGTTCGAACCCCCGCGTCGACAAAAAATTGTATTCAAAACTTGGTTATAGTTGTTTGTAAGGCATACCTTCCGGTGTGCTAGTGTTGACCCAGCACCTAATTGGGAAGTATTGTGTAACTTTTCGCCCATCAGAGGGGAGGCATACTACGGGATGGGCAGGCTACAACAGAGACCACAAGCGTCTACAGTAGCTCCTGTTTCATGGCTACGAAATAAAAAAGGCTGTGAAAGACTCATCTTTAAAAAAAAAAATTCTTAGGGCTCGATTATAATGTAGTATTAAAGTTTTGATAAGCCAGACACGTCTTCAAGTAGGATTTTCAAGAAATGACAACGCATTAGCCCAAGTTGAGGGACAGTCTGGCTTATCTTAACTTTAATCCCGTTTCTTGTAACTAGCAAATCTCAGAAACTACTGAATGGATTTTGATGAAATTTTGTACACATTGTGGAGTGCAGAATGTAGGAAAAATGGTATTCTACAATATAAAACAAATTTGAAGAAAATCATGTAAAGTCAGGTTTTAGATATACAATTCATTTAGCATAAAATCTCAAAATTGCCAAGTGTATTCAATGTGAACCACGACGAACTATTGTGTCCATAATTGGCAGTGTATTTTTTTTTTTTTTTAATTAGTTACCTAGTTCTGAATATCCAGCATGCCTTCAACTAACTTCTCTATTTGAAAAGGATAAAACCGCAGAGAGGGACGTTGTACCAATGTCTTCTGCAGCACCCTGTATTGGAATAATTTTATTATTACACAATAGAACCGAATGTACCCCCTATGCCCTATGGGAACCAAGTGACCGGGGCAGGGAATCCCGTTAGGTCCTTCGTCATACTTCGTGCTGACCATCTGGCCTTGATCTAATTCAAGGCCCAGCTTGTTATTGTGTCGGACATTGCTCGGGCTTTTAACCCGTTTCCTCTTGGACTTGTACACGAGAAAATCAATTTCGTGCCCGTAAGATAACAATATTGTCTTATTTATATTGTCCGATTAGATCTAGTGAGTCCCATTATTCCAGCAGGAAGCCCAAGACGTATTATAATGTGGTCAAAATCCCAAATAGGAGTATAACTTGTCAATCCCAGCTTAGTTTCGAACTCTCAACCTCTCGTTAACCCTACCCTAACGAAACCCACCCGGGACATGACAAGTTATTATCCCATTAGTGATTTTTACCACATAATAATACTCGTACATCTTGGGCTTACTGCTGGAATAAAGGGACTTAATAGTACTCATCGGGCAACATAAATGAGGCGAAATTATAATTACTATCACCTCAGTAGCTTGATCGATAAGGTGGCGGGCTTGTAACCTTGAGATCGGTGGTTCAAGTCCCAAGTTCACCAAATCAATTAGTAAAGCGAGTTTGAGTGGTTGTGACATCACGAAAGTAATCAACATAATTATGATAACTTTAAAACTCTGTTTCACCATATCGACGTGACGCCTTCACCTTTGAGCTAGCGGCCCGACAGACAGCATAGAGAGCTGTCTCAAGTATCTCACGGTGGGGGAAGTATTATGAACGCCCGCATAGAACGTCTTACCTCCGGTCATGTCCAATTGTCCAATGATTCTGTTTTGTTTTACCTTCTGATCTGGGTTAGTTTCAAACGGGAGTTAGCCAGCGTCGATGGCGCGTTGAATGCACCGGTTCTGGTAGGATTACCGAAACTAAGCTACGTCCAGCGAGGGGAAGACTTCGTGATGCTAGCATTCCGGCCCAATCCAGGCTGGGTGAGGTTAATATGGGTAGCTGGTTGTGATTTTCCTGCGAATGGAGGATAACAACCCCGTTGTGATATTACCATGCAGTTGAAAGCGACGTTAAACCCAAAATAAAAAAAAGACGGGGGTTTTACCCTTCAGTCAATGTACTAGCTACCCACATTAACCTCACACAATCTGAGTTCGGCCGGAAACGCCACCGCTGTCCGTCAATGTTCTTTACTTCGGAGGGGACAAAAAAATTGCTAGAAAAAGCTGGCCAACCCAGGATCGAAGAAAGGACCTCTTGACCGCCGCGCCGGTAGTAGTCACAAACGTTACACCACGGAGGCTGTTGATACGAATTATTGGACGGGGACTTATTCCATCGCTAGTGGAAGTACCGAATCTTATGGTACATCTAGACACTACCCTTGGTCCATATTACTTTTCTGAATTTGCTTGTATGCTAGCTTTGTATGACAGAGTTTTATAAAAGAATATTGAAAATTTACAAACAATCCCTAATAATTCATGTTTTACGAAGCCTCATACATAAATATCTAATTTTGAGTAAGAGATGCAAATATAACTTCTCGTAAACAATGAAGTATCTACCTAGACATACATAGTTTTCCCTACACCTACATACAGAAAACACACATGATGGGTGCCACCTGTCTCTCGTAAGCACACGAAGTACTCTAAAAATAAAACTCTTACCATCCCGGACATAACTATTTTGACATGCTACCAACACAACACAGTTCACAACAAGAGTGTAAATATTCCTACGTTACCTAAGCAACCTGCTTACCTAAAAATAAACACAAGAGGCAGAATAGGAAATATTCCTTCGTACCCTAGGTAACCTGCCTACTTAAAAATAAACACAAAAGATCAACAAAGTCAATAACAATATGGAAATATTAAACACGATAATTGTTGCCAAAATTAGGTGTTTTCTAAGAACACGGTGTGCTGAACTTGCAAAATTCAAAGGCTCAATTCAAGCGCAGTGCCAAAGGCCAATCACCGGTTCTGTGAATTCATTTCACACTGCAGTGTGTGTGGTTCGAGGCCCAGTCGGGTATTATTAGATGAAATCGGTATCCTATTAATTCCTCTTCGATTATTATGAGATAAAGGCATTATACCTAACTAATAGGACAATATTGAATATTAGAGCCTCTTGATATTTGTGAATGGTCAAAGGTGGGGTTATTTTTGTCAAATTAAAATTGTATGAATGGTTTTTGAATAGGGAAAAATATTACAAGTTTTTTTTTGTGAAGGTGTGTGTGTGGTTATTTTTGTCCGAATTATGTTTGAAGAGTGAAGTTCTTGTTGCATTGACGGGGGTCAAGATTTGGGAGTAAGTATTCTTCACCTATTCAAGAAGAAGTCACCCTAATTTGGGACGGATTGTGGTCATCAAATTTTGGGCTTTTTAATGAAAATTTAATTAAAATCGAATCACCATTAATCTCTACTCATCATTTGGATGGGGTCTTAGATTTCTTGCAATAGTTTCCAGAGGTGAAAATTACTTGATAGTGTTAGCTACGGAGAAATAAATCGTTTGTTTTTTTTTTTTTTTTTTGTAAGTGCTTTAACCTTGTCATTACACAGGTCGTTCGCGTTGAGTAATGAATCGTTTTGATTTTGCAAAACTAGCAATCTGCAATTGATTCAGATCTTCAGGTAAAGCATCTTTGAGATGGTGATTTAGCGTAGGAACTTTTCTCGAATCAGAATTAAATGGAATTTCTAGAACTCCCAAAGTCTCAAATTTCCGAGCTAAAAGCCCAGGCTAACTAGTTTTATTCTGGACTGAAACCTGGTTAGATATCCTTGAATTTGTTTCTAAGTTTGTTGGGATTATTTAAAAAAAAAAAAAAAAAAAAAACCCTGGATCTCAGGATTGTTGGATACACAGACAGAAAAATATATAAAAATTGCACTGAGAATAAAGAATTTAGAACTGCTCGAATAGGCTATTCTATCATCAATTAACATGCATATGGGTACTTTACTTGCTACGTCCGAAAAAAGAAGAAGAAAAAAATGTACTTGTATATCGAACGTCCCAAATGTCGACTCACCCAAAACTATTTATTTTTCTCTCTCATAACACATCTTGGAAGGTCTCCGTCAAAGGAGAGAACAAATTAAATTAAAATTGGACACTTGCTACCAAAGATGGACAGTTCGACATGTTTTACAAAACACTCCAGACAAGCTCCAAGTGAACATTATAATACTTTCATTAAAAAATCCAGTATAAAATTCTTAGATATATTTCAAAATAAATATTACTTCAAGACAATGGTGATAGGAGTGTTTTTACAAACTGCTCTTTCTAACTTGAATGGAGTTTCCATTTTCATTTTTTTTTTTTTTTTTTTTTTTTTTTTTTTTTTTTTTTTTTTTTTTTTTTTTATATTAACCTTACATTTTTTTTTTTTTATTCATTACAATTCACCATCCAACTCATCTCCCTGGGGCACACAGCCCACAACTGCCGCCGCATTCCCTCTCTGTATTGCCAGACTTATCCTTTGTGATAGGTAAAAACCCGTTCTACCATCACCTGACTTTTCCACCAGCTTTGACCCCAACACGTTCACCAAGCTTTTTGCTTCAGCTCCCAACGAACCCATTGTCTCTACAGCAAAGGGGATGAAAATATATCCATTATCTTCCAATTCACTGTAGGTTCTGTGCTTCTTCAGAGCTGCAATTTCAGCTGCAGATCCAGGATGTTGTACAGTTTTACTTATGTAACTTGACGCAAGTGTGTCTACACATGTTGCGTCCCAGATCATATGTTGACCTCGTGACCAAGGGATGATTGTTAGGCCATCTGGACGGTTGCCATCAGCCCGTGATAAGCCAGCTGGTTCCAATTTTGAGGGAACATCTATGCTAGAGAGAGCACGTTGAATTATATCATTAAGCTGGCTATGCCTAAACCTTCTACCAGGACTTTTGCCACAACTTAAAGCATGTAGGCCTTTGACATCCATTCTTTCTCCACAAATGCAAGTAAAAGGCTCAAACATTTTCATACCTAGCCTTAGGCAAATACTGACACGTAGAGCGTTATTGTCCATATGTGTTCCAATGGTCTTGCTGGGAATTGAATGCAACCAGGCGTTAGATTCTTTTAACTGAAGAGCCTTGAAACGAGCAATATCAACTGGGTCAACAAATACCAGGTTCTTATGAACTTTGTTGTGAATGATGGTGGAGTCCCAATTTTTTTGTATATGTTCAGTGGAAACCAATGGAAATTCATCATTGAATCTTGTTCTCCAGACATTTACAGCATCATCGCAATGTTGTATTGCCAGAGAGTCAACGGGGACATGTAATATGGTGGAGACTTCTGGTTTTACTCCATAGCATGAAGATAAAAAAGCTGGTAAACTGAGATCATTTACAAGTCGAATTCCAAGGCCACCCTTTCTGATTGGTAGTGAGGCTTGAATCCATTGTTTTTCATTGAACTTTACATTGAGAATGTTTTCTAGTGCCAATTTCACATTTTGATCAATTGTATCTAAACAATCTTTTAAAAGCCAGGTCGGAATGGTACGAAGAAAATAAATAAGTTTTGGAATTCCCAGGCATGTTTTCAGGAGATGAAGAGCGACATGAGATGATATCTTTTCTAAATTTTCCAAAGGTTTCTTCATATCTTCAACTTTAGCTTTAAGGAATGGTTCATAACCTGGCTCGAGGAGTGGCGTTCCGAGGAGTGTCAAGTTTTCAGGAGATGTCGTCTGAATGCCAGGAAGAACTTGACTGAAAGCCTCCTCAATAGAATGGTCAACAATTCCAGATGTAAAAAAGAGCTCGCATTTTGTAGGATTAACTTGTAGACCCATCTCAGCAGACTTTGTAATTAACAGAGAGATGTCTTCAAGAACAGAAGTCGGGTGACCACCAAGAGTGCCATCGTCAAGGTAGAAGAGATTGAGTTTGGATTTGAGTGATTTGACAAGTGGGTTGATGCTTAAACTGAATGTCAACGGTCCGGCAGGATCACCTTGCTGACAGCCCACCTGTGACTCAAGAACTTCATTTCCAAAGAACAAAGCTGATGGTGTATGGTAACTCGACCACATGAATGGATATATAGTGGGAGCATGCTCTTTAACTGCTTTTAACATGATGTCTCTTTCTAAACAGTTGAAAGCATTCTTATAATCAACTTTAACAATGACACTGTCATTAGATTTGTTGTTCTCAATGAAAGTTCGAGCAGCATGAACCACAGTTTCACAACCTTGTTTACTCGCAAAACCAAATTGGTGTGGTAAAAAATATTCTAAACAATCTTGACGCACCATGTTACACGCAATTTTTGCAGCAAGTCTCCGAAAGGTGCAACCAACAGCAATTGGTCTCACACTTCCATCTTTCTTGGACAAAGCACAAAGATTTGCACCAAACAAGAATCGAAGAACTTGAACGTTCACAAGACCAGATAATATTAAACACATTATAATACAACATTCAGTATACGGACATTTCAAGGAATCAATATTACCACCCGAGAGGAATTATCCTTTGAGGTTTATACTATAATATATCTAATATTACCTACATAAATGTATGGATTTTTTACTTCCGAGAAATTTTTAATATTAGAAAGCGGAAATATTGTGTTTGTTTTAGTATTTTTTTTTTTTAATATCGCTTTATCTGAGCGCCAGGCCAAGTTCCAGCAAACACGGTAGTATTTATTTACACGAACCGATTCACCCGGTTTTTCACACCCTCGTATCTTCGGTTCAATTGATCATAGAGATTTATATTACCCGATCACTACTAATGAGTCACAATCTTCCAGAAGTAAATCCGTCACATAATATCATGTGGTCAAAACTCAAAATACCAAATAGGAAAAGAACTTGTCGTGTCTCGGCTGCACTGCTGGGTTCCGAACCCGCGTCCCTCTGAATTGCCTACTAAAAAAAGAAATATAAGTTAATAAAGTCAAAAAAGTCTTCATATTTGTGTTAATCCTTTGATCTTTGATGATATCACAACTGCTCAAACTCGCTTTACTAAATCTACGCTGAAACCGGGACTTGAACCAGCGGCCTTCAGATTACAAGTCCGCCGCTTTATCGATGAAGCTACTGAAGTCGGTAAGAAATATAAGTACCTAAATAATCTAAAGTAAACAATAGATATTGAAATGGGCATGAAAAATAACCAGGAGGAAATAACCATTGATTTCACACGGACTAAATCAAACTATACTTATTCGAAGTACTATCCCAGAAATATTATTCCTGATCCTCCTTTCACCAGGATAAGGTGTTTAACTTCAATTTATTTATTTTATTTTCACAATGCAAAGGTATGATAACCCTCAAGTTTTACTGAGACACTGTTTTGTAGGTACTAATAAAATATTTGATTTCATAAGGGTCAATTTTTTTATGTTAAAGGGTTGGATGGAAGGGATTGCCATTGGCTATTGTCCCGTCCTCTAGTTAGGACATGTGTATATATTGTATTTTCTTTTACTTCCGAGAAATTTCTAATATTAGAAACCGGAAGTATTGTGTTCGTTTTTGTAAAAAAAAATATTTTTTTGCTCCGATTTCAATTTTTTTCATATTTCTGGTCGTTTCATAACCTACTGAGTAAATTTGGTTTTGTGTCCGTCTGTCGGTCTGTCGGTCTGTCGGTCTGTCTGTCTGTTAAATCGATTCCTTGTAACGCGCAAATCTCGGAAACTACTCGACCGATTTTGATGGAATTTTGCACACATCTAAGAGACATTCTGTAGATGGTCCCATTTTAAATTCATCTAATTCATACCAGCGTTTCTGGGTGAAAGAGACCATGCGCCTGACCACTAACTTTTTACTTAAACGCTTATATCTCGTGAATGGTACACCCGATTTCGATGAAATTTTGTAAGAATATGCATATTATTGTTTGACATAGGTTATTTATATTTATTTTTAAATTTATTAAAAAGTATAAACAATAAGAATATTATTTATGTTGAATTCGGGACAGTAAAATCACAATTTATTTTCATATTTGAAAAATTTGGATGCTGATAGATATCGAATCTACGAAATTGCATGGTTTTAAAAAAGAAGAAAAGGAATTATCCTCCACATAGGTAATCATCAAGGTAAGAAAAACACAACAAAAAATAATAATACCAAACCCAGAATAATAATATCGATATAAATAAATAGAAGATATCAATCAATAATATTTGGATACCTCAATGAATAAAAAATTACCCAATTCAAAGGCCTCGGTTGTGAACTCTATAGTAGAGTTCATGAAGAGATGAATGTTTTAAATTTATTATTATTATTTAAGATAAGTGTTTCACAGCCTTTTTCATTTCGTAGCCATGAAAAAACGGGGTCATCCCTCGGGTCAGAACTTGAGTGTAGCCTGAAACAAAAGCTAGTGTAGACGCTTGTGGTCTGTGTTATAGCTTGCCCATCCCGAAGTCTGCCTTCCCTCTGATGGGCGGGACACATTAATAATAATAACAACACTCTTTATCCTATAAAATATATAAGACCTGTTTGACTGCTGGAGTTAAGGGACAGTGGCATAGCCAGGGGCGGGGTTTTGGGGACATCTCTTCTCTTGTATCCAGTTCTCTTGTATCCATTTCTCTTGTATTCAGTTCTCTTATATCCATTTCTCTTGTATCCAGTTCTGTTATATCCATTTCTCTTGTATCCAGTTCTCTTATATCCATTTCTCTTGTATTCAGTCCTCTTATATCCATTTCTCTTACATCCAGTTCTCTTATATCTATATATATTTTTGGCTTTCTTTTCTTAATGGCAGGATTCTCACTGGAGTGAGCTCTTCCACCCAACCATTTATTTGCTGGCGATAAAGCCAGTAAAGAAGAATGTCTCTTGTATCCAGTTCTCTTATATCTATTTCTCTTGTATCCAGTTCTCTCATATCCATTTCTCTTGTATCCAGTTCTCTTATATCCATATCTCTTCTATCCGGTTCTCTTATATCCATATCTCTTGATATCCAGTTTTCTTTAACCATGTTTGACTGTATTCTTCTGAAGAACCTACTATAGTCATTACATCAAACTTCACCTAAACTACCCCATGATTTCTGAGTAGGGGGATTTTTCAAGTCCTGATTTCTCACGATTCTGAAGTGTGTGTGTGTGTGTGTGAGAGAGAGAGAGAGAGAGATAGAGAGAGAGAGAGAGAGAGAGAGAGAGAGAGAGAGTGAGATCCTCTCAGATAAGTTAGGTTTAATATCCTTGCAGGATAGATTGCATCATTGGGGAATTTGCTACGCCTCATCATCCCTTCTGGTATCTCCCCTATAAGATGCAATGTGAATACACAGTAAAGAGATATTAAAAAACAGCATCCCCTTACTCATAGTATTAAAAATAATTATGTATTATCATTTGTATTTTGTATTCATAGTTCATAGGTGATTAAAAAAAACAAATAGGCTCCTATAATAAATAAAATAAGAATATAAAAAAAAACGAATTACCTACCTTTAAAAAAGAAAGAAAATAAAGATGAGTGTTTCACAGTCTTTTTTATTTCGTAGCCATGAAACAGGAGCTCCTGTAGACGCTTGTGGTCTGTGTTGCAGCCTGCCCATGCTGTAGTATACCTCCCCTCTGATAGGCGAGAAGTGACACAATACTTCCCATTTAGGTGCTGGGTCAACACGAGCGCACCGGAGGGAATCCCTTACACACAACTGTAACCAATTTTTTAATACAATTTTTTTGTCGGCGCGGGGATTCGAACCCGGGACCTTCCGCATGCCAAGCGAGTGCTTATCCACTGAGCTATTCGTGCGCTTAGCGCGCTAGGACTTTCACTAAGTCTTTCACAAGTGTTGGGTGGAAGAGATTGACACAGGCAATAACCCCGCCCTTTAGGTAGGACATTAACTTCATTCTCTTTTTACTTCCGAGAAATTTCTAATATTAGAAATCGGAAGTAAGTATTGTGTTCGTTTTTGTAAAAAAAAATATTTTTTTGCTCCGATTTCAATTTTTTTCATATTTCTGGACGTTTCAAAACCTACTGAGTAAATTTGGTTTTGTGTCCGTCTGTCGGTCTGTCGGTCTGTCTGTCTGTCGGTCTGTTAAAACGATTCCTTGTAACGCGCAAATCTCGGAAACTACTCGACCGATTTTGATGAAATTTTGCACACATCTAGGAGACATTCTGTAGATGGTCCCATTTTAAATTCATCGAATTCATACCAGCGGTTCTGCGTGAAAGAGACCATACGCCTGACCACTAACTTTTTACTTAAATGCTTATATCTCGTGAATGGTACACCCGATTTCGATGAAATTTTGTTAGAATATGCATATTATTGTTTGACATAGCTTATTTATATTTAATTTTAAATTAATTATAATTTGACTCTGATATTTAAGAAAATCCGAAATTTCGGACAAAAAAGTAAAAAAATAAGGACCACGACTTGCCGATACAGAATTTTTTGTGGAATTTAGACTGTAGGAAAAACGGTATTCTACCATATAAAAAAAATTTGAAGAAAATCGGTTGAGCCGTTTTGGAGATACAAGTAATTTTCTATAAAATCTCAAAATTGGCACGTGTTTACAATGTGAAGCAATCACGAGGAAGTATTGTGTCCATAATTGGCAGTGTTTTTTTACTTTTCTTTATAATTTCATTCTATTTTACTGTATATATTTTTGTTCTACCTCATAAAGCTTACTATAATAATAATAATAGATTCGATACTCAGCGGAGCAGGAATTTTCTGCTCTGTATTTGGCCAGTTAAATGTTTGGCACAATAAATGATGATGCCTTAAAACCTTAAATGCTTTCGACAGTGGCGCAATAAATGACGCATGCCAATACAACCACGCCAATTTGGGTTTTCCATTTTTTTGCGCCCCTCAAAAATGCCAATTGCCCACCAGCACCCTGGGAAGGTTCCTACTGTGCCTATTCGGTAAAACGGGCCTGCATTGGGTCCCCAGAGTACTATTCGGTTTAACATCAACGTAGCTTGAGTCTCGCGAGAGGGTTAAAACTCTTCAAGATTTGGAGGTTCATTGTATTGTAGGTCACGAGATGGTCAGTGACCTCTTCAAGTCTGCTGGCCACTTTGAATATACCTACCTTTTCGGGGAAAAAAATCCAAACTTGGGAATCGAACCACCGCGACCTCCAGGTTACAAGACCGCCGGCTTATCGATCAAGCTAATACTGAGGCTGAGGACGGTTGTATTATTTTAAATTTAATTCGAATATATGTACATATTTCTATCCGTGAATTCACATTACTCAAACTCGCTTCACTAAATATTTGATAAACTGGGGAGTCGGACCACTGACCTCCAATTACGAGTCCGAAATTTGAGGGTCTTGAAAAGCTTTTAAAACATAGGTATCAATCTGAGGACTTTATTATTTTTATTATTATATTTGTGTTAATCACTTTCGTGATATCACAACTACTCAAACTCGCTTTACTAAATCTACGCTGAAACCGGGACTTGAACCACCGACCTCCAGGTTACAAGTCCGCCGCCTCGCCTGATCAATCAAGCTACTGAGGTCGTTCTGAGGACTTTATTTTAAGAGACGTTTACAAAAGAAAAACCTGAACACTCACACATTTTTTATTCCAGGATTTTTCGAACTCTCGTTATATTATCTTTCCTTATCATAATCATTCTCACTATATCATTTCATTCTTTATTCTCATTCACTATCAGAAGTATTCTCATTATCAGGAGTATTCTCATTCATATCACAATCACAAGACTTGTATTCTCATTATCACTGAATACACTATTACTATGATTTCTTTTATTTAAGAATTATAATAGTTACGATAGTGCTCAGATTATTTTTTGGTTTCCTGAATGTCCGAGTCCTGAATCCCTTAGGTTGTGGCCTACTCAAGACTCCTCAGGTTGAGTCCTGGGGACCAGGCTCCGATCTACAGGGTCCTACCAACGTGATGGGGTGATCTACAGGGTCCTACCAACGTGATGAGGTGATCTACAGGGTCCTACCAACGTGATGGGGTGATCTACAGGGTCCTACCAACGTGATGAGGTGATCTACAGGGTCCTACCAACGTGATGGGGTGATCTACAGGGTCCTACCAACGTGATGAGGTGATCTACAGGGTCCTACCAACGTCATGGGGTGATCTACATTGTCCTACCAACGTCATGGGGTGATCTACAGGGTCCTACCAACGTGATGGGGTGATCTACAGGGTGCTACCAACGTGATGGGGTGATCTACAGGGTGCTACCAACGTGATGGGGTGATCTACAGGGTGCTACCAATGTGATGGGGTGATCTACAGGGTCCTACCAACGTGATGGGGTGATCTACAGGGTCCTACCAACGTGATGGGGTGATCTACAGGGTGCTACCAATGTGATGGGGTGATCTACAGGGTCCTACCAACGTGATGGGGTGATCTACAGGGTCCTACCAACGTGATGGGGTGATCTACAGGGTGCTACCAACGTGATGGGGTGATCTACAGGGTCCTACCAACGTGATGGGGTGATCTACAGGGTCCTATCAACGTGATGGGGTGATCTACAGGGTCCTACCAACGTGATGGGGTGATCTACAGGGTCCTACCAACGGGGCGCCCACTTACCCTGCATCTTTTTCTTTTCCTATTTTATAATTTCAGCTATTTATAAAATAAGGGTTGGGTGGAAGAGATTGCCACAGGCAATAACTCCGCCCTTTAAGCAGGACATTAACTTCATTCTCTTTTTTTTCTTGTATCTTTGCTTAATCTTTTTGTGTTTCTTTATAATTTCATTGCATTTTACTGTGCATATTTTTTGTTCTACCTAAAAAAGCTTACTATAATAATAATAATAGTAGTAGAGCGCGATTAGTACTCACCGGTGCACTGCTTGTCTTGACAAGTGGTTAACGCGTTAGTCTGGTAATCCAGATAGCGTATAGGGATCCGTTTGTTCGAATCCCACCCAGTTCATGAATTTTTCCTCAATAATTTAAGTTTGTGACCACATAATTATAAGACTAAGGTAAGATAAGATAAGAGTAACTTTTATTTGGTATTTTCACCACGAAGGCATTCCAATGGTCAGTACAATACAGTATAATACAATAATACAAAAAATAAAATAAAAATTACAGAACATCATTTTTACTATTGTTTTATCCTTTTTTATGTTTGGTCATTTGACCAATGATGATAGTATTCATCTTTGTTATATGGCGATATTTCCAGCAAGAGATCACTGATCTTAGTCTTAAAGATTTTGAGGGTTAGGTGGGAAAAAATGCTTTAAGCATTAAGCTCGCCTTGTAGTTACCTTTCACTAAAGTGTTATTATTATATTATTATTATTATCTTAAATTCTATTATGCTTTTTTATTCGGCTCAAAAAGCCTCCTGTACTTTTCTCAATTTCTTTAGTCGATACCTCCCTCTATCTTGGTCTTTCATTTTGCCTTTTTCCAAAACTACTTGGGGTCGGCATTGTTCAATCTCATGGTTGAGGTTGGCTATGGCACATTTTTACGGTTGGATGCCCATCCTAAAGCCATCGATTGTATTTCATTTTTTCAAGCATTCAGTACATCAAGCAGGAAAAAAGCATTTTAATACAATATATCTATGTATGTATGTCAATTTTTTTTTCTTCTAAAACTGAAGAATTCAAAAAAAGTGAACGATTAAAGTAATATCTACACAGACTTTAAAGTTGATAGAAAGTAAAAAGTTGTAGAAACAAAATTATCACCAAGAGAATTGTCGGCATATTATCCTTGAAAAAGATTCCACATCAATCAATATAACTATAACTATCCCCATATAAAATATATTTTTAAGGGAACATTTTTATGATATTTCTGATTGAAATCGGAGCAAAAAACATTTCTCATATAAAAACGAACACAATACTTCAGAATTTTTTTAAAAAAAGATGAGTGGTTTAAAGCTTTTTTATTTCGTAGCCCTGAAACAGCAGCTACTGTAGACGCTTGTGGTCTGTGTTACAGTTTGCCCATCCCGTAGTATCCGATTTCTAATATTATTAATTTATCAGAAGTAAAAATGGATATGGATATTTTTAAATTGACTAGCGAAAATACTAATACATAATTCTGAAGAATAAAAAATAAGTTTTACAAAAAAACTACCTACAATAACGCTGACATAAAGCACTTAATTGAACGAAAAACCTGAACAAGACCGAACGGTCAGCTCTGGTCAACCAAAATTTGAAGATTATAAAAAAGTGATTTTTGGGACTCTGGTTTGTTTAAATTAAAGATATCGGTGTTTGTTTACATTTTGCATTTGAAATTATCCACTTCTTCTTCTTCCTACCGAACCAAAAGCCATGACCGAACGAACGGGCCGGTCCACTCCGGCCTTTCTGCTCGGTCAAATAAAAAAAAAGTGAATTTCAGTGAAAAAAGGTGGATTGGGTCCCAAATTCTATTTCATAGGTGTATTGGGTCCCACAAGGAAAAAGGTCATGTATGAATTGGGTCCCTTATATTTTTTTTTTTTATTCATAGGTTAATTCGGTCCCTTTCAGTGACCAGGTCAGCTTCAATTCACTTCGTTCAAAAAAAAAACCGCTTATAATTTTCCGTATCGCAGTACCTACAACATTAGGCGACCAAGCCGCCTCCCAACACTGAAGGATACCAGAAAGAGATACAAAGATGTTCCGAGTCGTGTTAGTGGGTCAGCTGAGTCCATTGACCTCCTCACTCTTCCACCGGAGATACAAAACCATCATCAACATCACTGACACTACAACAACAACAACACTACAGAACCAAACTCACAGTAATCAGCACTACTCTCAACAGGATATCGATACTGTCAGAAGTCATAATAAGTGGAATAGATATCAGTAGTAGTGTTGTGGATAATACAACAGCAGATTCAATAGCATCATAGTAATCAGCAATACCAAACTATTACAAGATGTATTGACATGATTAGAAATAGATCTGTCAAAAATATTTCAAGTTGAAGATCTGATTATTAGCAATATTTTGTATCTAGATATTAAAACAGCATCATAATAATTAGTACTATGACCAATTACGAACTATTAGAAGAAGTATTGAAGATATCGACATGATTAGAAATATATTTTTCAAAAGTATTTGAAGCAGAATGGATGATATTTAAATGTTTTAAATTTATATATTTTATATAATAAATACTTCTAGTTTATCTACAGATCTTAGCAGAATGGATGATATTAAGATCAGCAGTCATGTAGATCTATACTACAACAACATGATATTATATCAGCAGCATCGAACTATCAGAAAAAGTATTGAATATATCGACATCATTAGAAATAGATCTGTCAAAAGTGTTTCAAGTAGAATAGATGATATTGAGATCAGCAGTTACGTTGATATCACTACAGCAGATAAACAGAACATGGATAATTGCATTCGCCGTTTTCTGTCAATCAATGTAAACAGAATACATAGGGAAAAAATATACGGGATGCACATTTGGACATGCACATTAGAACATATCTGGACAGCTGTTTCGCACTATCTCTACAATCATCAGCAGAATTGTTACAACTAAAAGAATGTTGAGTACATTGGCAAGTACATTGGCATCATGATCCTTGGCATTAACTTGAGCAGGGAAAGAGTCGTCATAAACACCATTATGTCATAATCAACGACAAAAACAACACAAACAGCAACATCATTGCCAAAATAGAGATCATAATAATTGTTACCATCAGAATTATGTGTTATCATCAAAACCATTACTATCACCAATATGGAAAACATAATCATTATTACAAAAAAAAATTATTGCCAATATGGAAAACATAAGCATTATTATCAAAGAATTATTATTGCCAATATAGAAAGCATAAGCAATATTATCAAAGACATTATTATTGCCAATATGGAAAACATAAGCATTATTATCAAAGAAATTATTATTACCAATAGATATGGAAAACATAAGCATTATTATCAAAGAAATTATTATTGCCAATATGGAAAACATAAGCATTATTATCAAAGAAATTATTATTGCCAATATGGAAAGCATAAGCATTATTATCAAAGAAATTATTATTGCCAATATGGAAAACATAAGCATTATTATCAAAGAAATTATTATTGCCAATATGGAAAGCATAAGCATTATTATCAAAGAAATTATTATTTCCAATATGGAAAGCATAAGCATTATTATCAAAGAAATTACTATTGCCAATATGGAAAGCATAAGCATTATTATCAAAGAAATTATTATTGCCATTATGGAAACTTTCTGTCATAATGGTCGTCGCAATCATCCGATAGATTACCTCGGGCGACCATTGGCAGCAAATCGTGCAAACCTGGATAGATAGTCCCATTCGAATAAAAAACTCATAAAAATGGTCATAGATAATCCTTAGGTCGTGCCTATTGGGAGGGTCCATTGCCAAGCAAGTTGAGCTCATAGACAAGATATACAAAGGCATGGACTTGGGATATACAAAGGCATATAGATGAAATATACAAAAGTAGGAAAAAAGTGAGAGACATGAAAAGAAACAGGAAATTGTTACTTAGCCCAAGAGAGGCACAAGGAACGAATTGAACTTGGATAAATATTGATTGAAGAAGAATGAAACTTTCTTTGTTATCAATTTATTTGTATAGGCGTTCTTCACACCTCGGCCGAAGTGTTCAATTTATTATTTTGGCTTTAGAAACACCAAAAGTAATATTAAAGACGAATAATTGTCAAATTTATTTTGCTGGAGACTTAGCTCTTAGGAGGTTAGATCCCAAAATTATTATAGAACTATGTAGATTACAACATGGATAAGGCAAGACCGTCTCTTACATAGGACTTTCCACCGATCACAGAGCCCTATATGTCTCGGATAAGGGATGGTCATTGGTCATCCTACTTTATGTTTGAACTTTTTTTTAGCAATGTATCCCCCTTGGAACTACATAGTATTATAATTGAAGCTCGATTATGGTAGATGACAAAGAAGGTTTGACAAATTGTCGGAAATTTCGGTCCGCACTTCCGCAACCTACAAGAATAATAATTTGAGGTTCTAAAAACACCATTGTTGTAAAGAGAATACTAATCTGACGCTCAAGTTAAAAATGAATCATTTCTCTAGGTGAAAAATATATTTAATTTGAATTAAGGACCATAATGGTTAAAAAATAAAACAACCAAGTATTCAAACAGAAGCCCCGGAACATAGATTATCTTAAAATCGCGTATCGCAACCCAAAAACCCTTTCATCCAAATCCATCTCGTCGCGAGACAGAAAAATATTTGGGTGAAGGACTCGATGACCTTGCAGGGTTAATGCCTTCGGATAATGACGACCATTATCAATGGCCCGCGGAGAAGCGAAGATCTAAATGGGTTAAGAATGGTCAAGACCCACCGAAAATCTCGGGAAAGGTCATTGAACTAGAGAGGTTCGGATATACGAGTGTCCATGTCCAAATTAACCTGTTCCCGTGCCAGGGTTGGTTCTAGGAGAGGAATGACAGACCGGTCGGCCAAGATACAACACAAGACAGCACTGTTACTGAAGTTAAGCAAAGTCCAGTGAGGTTAGGATGTGGATGGATGACCATTTAAATTAGAATCCTCGTGATGCTGATGGCTATTCCTGGCGCCACCCAGGCTGGGTGAGATTGATTTGAGAAGCTGGATTGTGAGTTTCCAGCGAATTACCAAACACTTTATATTGCATCTAGAAAGAATAAATAATGTCATTAGTGTTATTACTTATTACCTACCAACAATGAAAAACTTTTTTTCGCTCATTTTTTTTTTTTTTTTTTATCTCCGACTTCAGTAGCTTGATCGATAAGGCGGCGGACTTTTAATCGAAGGTCATTGGTTCAAGTCCCAAGTTAAGAAAATATGTAGTAAAGCGAATTGGATATCACGATTGTGATTAACACAAATAGGTGTGTTAACTTTATTTCTTTCTTCCTCTCGTATTTCGGCTAAGACCATTCCTGATGTGATAATAAAACATCTCTCTCTCTCTCTCTCTCTCTCTCTCTCTCTCTCTCTCTCTCTCTCACTCTCTCTCTCTCATAGTCGGTTCCAGGTTCCAGCTAAAGAAATGGACATTCTCCAAAAATATAACGCGATGGCAGAACCATACATCGATGACTATATGCGCATGCATGCTGCAATGGAAGGAGAACGCCAAAAAAGTTGTTCTCGCACGTAGGCACTTGGGATTTTTTTTTTTTTAGTTTTTGTCAGAAATCAGTTGAGTGTCAGAAATCCGGACATCGTAAATCCAGAATGGCGGAGACATCTCCAGTTAATTCCAGCAGTAAGTCATTCCCCAGAGTCCCAAGACATAAATTATCTTTGGGTCAAAGGCCCGAGAATATCGATGGTCATACAAGAAAGTAATGCTTGCTGCCTGTGTGTAATGAATGGGCACACTGCCCTTTTTTTCCAACATGGAGAATTTTTTCTTAACTTTAATAAGCTGTAATATTGTTATCTATATGTTTTATAAAATGCATGGACACGCAAGTTCGTAAATTAAAAAAAAAATATGTGTACAGTGCGGATGAAGGCTGCGGGGGGCCCTTGGCATTTGCCAAATGCGCCATATGGGTAATTCACAAGTGTATGTATGTATAATAAAATATTCCTGATAAAATCTGGTTAGTTTAAAGTTGGAGCCTAAATTGTCATGTCTCGGCTGGGTTTCGAACTTGGGATATTCAGACGACGCGACGGACGGCAAAGTCCCTTTGACCACTGAACCACCAGGACTGATGGAAGACAGTTTTCGCGAAGAAAATTTAGTAAATCAAACCTCAATAATAAAAACACTTTAGAATAGAATAGAATAGAATAGAATAAACCTTGTTAATACTGCCGAGGTAAGACTAAAAAGTCCCTTTACTTCAGCAGTCAAACAGGTCTTATATATTTTATGGGATATATTATACATATATCTTTAGTGGAAGGTAACCACTAGTCGAGGTTAGTGCTCAAACATTTTCTACCACCTAACTCTCAGATTCTTATTATCATGTGGTCAGAAACTCAAATAAAAGAGGAAAAAATTCGTACACTGGGTGGGATTCGAACCAACGGGTCCCTACGCTACCTGGATTACCAGACTAGCGCTTTAACCACTAGACTACCAGTACAAACAACACACTGAGAAAAAAAATTATCCTGGACATTCATCCTTGAAAAAATGTTAAAATATATGGATGATAGATACTTAAATAAATTAGTATACAGGGTGGGGCAAAAGTATGGAAACCCCTAAATAACCTTCGAATGGCTTCTTCGGTAAAATTAAAATTTTGTAAGGTGAACCGGGCTAATAAGACCTTCTTTTAGAGTCGGGTTGATTTTTGTTACCGGCCCCCATGTCGGGGCCAGGGGGGCCAACTTCATTTTTTTAAATACGAACCCCCACCTTGCGATACATTTTTGGAAAGGTCTTTAAATAAGAAATACATTGGTGCAAGTTTTATTTTTTAATATTAAACTGTTCGCAAATGGCGTCCAACTTTGTGTACGCAGTAAAGTCTGGAAACCCCTGAATATCTTTTGAAAGGGCTTTCTGAGTTAATTTAAAATTGTGCACGGTAAGTCGGGGTAATTAGACCTTTCCAAAAATGTATCGCAAGGTGGGGTTTCGTATTTAAAAAAATGTAGTTGACCTCCCTGGCCCCGACATGGGGGCCAGTAAAAAAAATCGGTCCAATTATAATATAAGGTCTAATTACCAAGGATTACCGTACACAATTTTAAATTTACTGAGAAAGTCCTTTCGAAAGATATTCAGGGGTTTCCAGACTTTACTGCATACACAAAGTTGGACGCCATTTGCAAAAAAATAACATTTTAAAAATAAAATTTGCACCAATGTATTTCTTATTTAAAGACCTTTCCAAAAATGTACCGCAAGGTGGGGGTTCGTATTTAAAAAAATGAAGTTGGCCCCCCTGGCCCCGACATGGGGGCCGGTAACAAAAATCGACCCCACTTTAAAAGAAGGTCTTATTAGCCCGGTTTACCGTACAAAATTTTAAGTTTACCGAAGAAGGCATTCGAAAGTTATTCAGGGGTTTCCAGACTTTTGCCCCACCCTGTATTACTCACTTCATTATTACAATGTAACAATGTAACTTGTATCGTTGTCTTAGTGTGCAAGGACAAATAATCTTTTCTTAGAGTAATCCCGATTCCATCCTCGTTTAAGGATAACTTACTAGCTAACAAGGATGATTTTTTTCTCAGTGCAATAATAATAATAAACCACAATAATAATAGTATAAAGAAAGCCACCTCGCTGTGTCACGTGGTGTCATCAGCTTCCGTATTCCTCGTTCTAACCTGCGGGCAGGTAACCGACTCACAGTATGAGGTCCTGGGTTCATGTCACATCTCGGCGTGAAGATTTCGGCGGCTCTTGGTAACTTCGCACTCTCAGAAATTCTGGTAGCATGATGGTAGCTTGCTGGCTCGATCGATAAGTTTTATCGACATTGTATTGTTTTAAGAAGCATAAAAAGTCGCCTTTGTGGACTGGTAGTCACTGGTGCACTGGTAGTCAAGTGGTTAACGCGCTAGTCTGGTAATCCAGGTAGCGTAGGGATCCGTTGGTTCGAAACCCAACCAGTGCATGCATTTGAGTTTGTGACCACATAATAAGAGTCTGAGTGTTAGGTGGTAGAAAATGCTTTGAGCAATAACCTCGCCTGGTGGTTACCTTCCACTAAAGAGTGTTATTATTATTATTATTTAAACCTTATATTATTATCTCTTTCCAGTACGCACATGAAATGAGTTCACTACACCATACTCGAACAAGTATTCCTCAGTCAGGAATCTCCTGAATAGGTAACTCTCTATAGGAGAGTAGGTCTCTCTAGCTTGGGGTGGCACTTTAACCACTCAGTGTATGCCCCCCCTATGAGGCACTTGAACCACTAGTCGTGTATGCCGATCTGACAACTTTCTTCCTCTTGACCACCTCATCTTTCTCTCAATCCTCTCTTCATAAAAAAACTTTATTTTTTTTAAGATAAGTGTTTCACAGCCAGTTTTTTTTTTCGTAGCCATGAAACAGAAGTTACTGCAGACGCCTTGTGGTCTATGTCGTAGCTTGCCCATCCAGTATTATGCCTCCCCTCTGATGGGCGAGCTATATGACACAGTACTTCCTATTTAGGTGCTGGCTCAACACAAGAGCACCGGAAGCTATCCCTTACAACCAACTGTAACCAAAATTTGAATTAAAAAAAATGTCAGCTCACGTGTTTCGAACCCGTGACCTACCGCATGCCAAGCGAGTATCTTACCACTGAGCTAATTCTCCACTCCTCTAACGTGGGGTGGTTCGTTCACCTCTGACTACTTTCTTCCTAGCTATGACGTCACATCTCACAGAGATCCTTTTGTCCTTGTGACGTCACAGACACAGCAGGCCATTTCCGATTTCCGGCAACAGACTCTTTCTCTCGCGGACCCCACGCTGATCGCTCTGGTTTGAAGTTCAAGGTTCGACTACCGCGCTTGTCTATTTTTAGCGAGCGAATATCTTGGGAGTCTATTAATAGACTGACCCGGGTTCGTTTTCAGAAGACATTTTCGGGCTCGGATCGAGCAATTCTTATGGGTTGGATGGCAGAGATTGCCTCAGGCAATAATCACGTCCTTAGTCAATAGCATACTTGTCATTAAAGAGTTATTATTATTATTATATACTTTTATCATGGCTACGAAATAAAAAAAGCGATGTGATAGATATACCTATGTTTTATTTGTAAAATTACCCTGACGGGTGTATACAATGGTCAAAAAGTGAAAGTCTTCAAAAATTTTTTTTTGTAATTATCTTAAAATAGAATTAGGTAATACTCACCGTGGCTCAGAGGTAAAGACTGTAAAGATTGCTGATCCGGAGATTGCGGGTTCGAATCCCAGCCAGAACGGCGCAATTCTGGAATGGCGCATTAATGTAAAGTGTCCTGAAGTAGGTAATGCGAAAGTGGTTCCGGGGCAGAGGTAGGACCTTTTCTAAAGTTCAATATACTAATATGATAACTTCAAGTACGAGTATATTAAATTACTATGTTCTGAGAAATCTGTGGACATATTGTACAATTAAGAACATTATTAGTTTATTACATAGAAAAAAATAGAGATTTGACGAGTTCGCCACTCATGCAGGTAAAAATTGCACATGCGATAGTTATGAGAGGTTTGGACTATGAAAGTCTATGCATTTAATTGATGGGCATGTCGTCTTACTGGATAGTGGAAACAAACTATACATCTGATGGCGAAAGCGGTATTTATACTCTACTTATTGCGATAGATAACCACACAACTTGAGGGACATTCTGACCTATCCTAACTTTAATCCTACTAATTCGAGCGATTCGACCCTATAAGGTATACTGAGTATACGGTATGCCTCCCAGACATAAGAAACTGGAAGTCTCATGCATTACCATAGCCTACCCCTGTATGAGTCATTCAAATGAGAGCAGTGAGACACCTACATACATAGATTTCGACATCCAGTCTTCAGGCATCTGGGAATTCCCAGTCCTCAATCTGTCCTGTAGCTCTGATACATCGTTCTGGTATTTATCTTGTAAAATTTGAAGGAGAAATTTTGACGCGAATTCTATTTTTAAGTAACTATGGAATATTGATGATAGAATACCCAAGTTTCCATTATCAGAATATTCTTAAGGTGGTGGAACATGATTACTGATTACAGTATAATAATTTATTATACTTTTATACTGTATCAATAACTCCCCAGTATCAATCGATTGATGAGTTTGGAAGTTTAATAATATTAACCTATAACTTATTACCGACCTCAGTAGCTTGATCGATAAGGCAGCGGACTTGTAACCTGGAGGTCGGTGGTTCAAGTCCCGGTTTCAGCGTAGATTTAGTGAAGCATCCAGTCTTCGACATCCAGTTTCAGGCATCCAGTCTTCAGCACCTAAAAAGCAAGCACATAACTGTGAATATCCTGAATCCGTGTCATTTCTCGCCCATCAGAGAGGAAGCATAATGTATTAGGGTTTTGGAAAAGCTACAACGCAGACAACAAGAGTCTGTAGATGCTACTTTCATGGCTACGAAATAAATAAATAAAAATCTTAAAAAAAAAAAAAAATAATAATAAAAAAACATTCTCATAAACTTATATCACAATAATTTTAAGTTCATATAAATTTCTCATAACCTTTAAGAAAAAATAAAATTAATTAAAATTAATTCTATTTTTTTCTTTCTCACCTAACCTTTTTAATTAATTTTATTTTTTTCTTAATTTCTCTCTCTCTCTTGTCTTTTTCTTTCTGTTACTGTTGTCCCTATTATTTTCAATTCGCTGAAACTGAATTTCCAAGTCAAAAGTAGGGCTTCGCAGTTAGCGATTTTTGCATTCAGAAACACTCCCAAGTCTCAACAGGAGGCTGTCCTCATCCTAGTGGTGCGGATTCGTTGAAACCTCTTGTGGTGCTTTACCGCTTTTGAACTCTTGATAAAAAGTTCTTGAAAACTGGAAAATGTCTGAATGAAAGAGGTGTCAAAGGTCATCCGTTTTTCATATTTCTATAACCTTTCAAAAACATTTTTTCAACAATTGGAACAATAACAATGTGGTAATAATAATAATATCAACAACAACAACAACTACAATAATAATAAACAATAAGAATCTTCCTTTCTCTTTGTCTTTTCTCAATCCTACTTGGGGTCGGCATTGTTCAACCTCATGGTTGAGGTTGATTGGTTGTGGCATATGTATGTTCTACGGCAGGATGCTCTTCCTATCTTCCTAACACCGACGATTCTAATAGGTTTTAACATCCCGATCAGGACGGGGGTGTTAACCTCCATTCGCTGAGAATTGTACTAGCTACCCACATTGACCTCGCCCAGCCTGGGTAGGGCCGAAAACTGCCAGCCTCACGTGTTTGGAGGGAACAGAATTTTCATCGAGAAGTCTGCTCCAACCGGGGATCGAACTCGGGATCTCTGGACTACGGGCAGTAGTCACAAGCGTTACACCACGGAGGCTGGCTGTTGTACTACTGTGTATATTTGTATAACCACAGGGCGAGGTTAATGCTCAGAGCATTTTCTACCAAATATGAAAGAGCCTTTAGAGACGAAAATATTAAACGCGAAAAGTTCATGAACTATGTGGTATTTTTTACTTTCCTTATCTTATAATAAGGAAAGTATTGTATTCGTCGAAAATTTGACCTACCCAGTTTTTCACATTTCTGGACGAATCATGGCCTCAGGATACCAAAAAAGTTGTTTTCAGCCATTGGTCCGTGCGTCTGTCTGTCTGTCTGTCTGTCTGTCTGTCTGTCCGTCTGTCTGTCTGTGTGTGAACAGGATATCTCAAGAACGGTAAAAGCTAGAGACTTGAAATTTGGTACACAAATTAATTTTATACACCAGACGAACCACGAAACTTTTGGTTGAAATCGGCCGCATTCTGCGGCCACAGGGCCGCAAATGCTAGCCGCAAGCGGCGCTTATTTAAATTGGTTAAAGATACAAAATTTTTTAGAGAACAACATTTTCTTAGATTAAAAAAATAATAGGGGTCTATTCTGATCATTTTTTTGATATCTTGAACTTTTTGGAACTCGGCCCCAATTTACCGGTATTTGGGGGGGACCCGCTTTGACTAACTTTTTTATTATTCATCCTACATGGGGGTTATGACATATCATATTCAATGATTTTGAAGTTCTGATTACGAATTTGGCATTGGTTTTTAGTTATCTGTTACCGTTGAGTCACCAGTGGCGGAATTCGACTCCTTTTTGGGGGATAAGGAAAGTCGTGTGATGTTTACACCAGATTTTTAAAAAATATATTGATTGTACGTCTTATAAGGACAAGTTTATTACAAAAATAATTCTATATCTTTACCTAGTAGGTGGTACTATTGAGAAAAAACACATTATTACATAATTATTTATAAAGAGATGAAAACAGAATCTAAGAGAAGTACGAAAGTGTTCTTTGAGTTTCTCTCAAATGTTCAGGTGTGTCAGCGATGCCTAGAGCTTTGGCATGGTTACTTCAGTACATATTTTCTTAAAATAATTTACCTAATAATATCCATACGTTGGTCACAAATGTCACAATAGATCTAAATAGAGGTCGGTGTGATATTTGTTGCTTTTCTTGTGGAACTCCAACCAGTCTATAGTAAAAAAATCCATATGTAGCTAGTAACTGTCTATTTCAAGCATTTAATAATAAAAAAAAGAATTTACACACCATAAAAAGTTTTTGAAAAGTGAAAAATGACTAAATTAAATGTGTCAAAGGTCACTCGAAAATTCATAAAAGTGTGACAAAAAAAATCTGATAGTTCAAAGGTCTTCATGACCTCTCTTGGTGAGGTCAAAAATACCACAAAAAACCACAACAAAAATAACAAAGTGTAAATTAGGCACCAATTTGACCAAACAATAGATTTGACTGGTATCACTGCCATTCAACAGATAGTTGACATTATAACCATCGTTTTCCTTATTACGGGCAATTATAAAAATAGCCTTTGTTAAGTAACAAGGTAGAACATGCGTTAACAAGGTATTAATATTATGTTCTTTGGTCGCCCAGTAGGTCATTGAGAATATTACCTACTTATAAGAAGTCGAATATATTGGGTTCTTCATAATCCATAATGAGGTTCTATTTATGTTTATGGCATTGTTATGTTTGAAAGGTATAACAAACATAACAATGCCAATATTTATTCTTGTCACTTCTGGGTTTTCCCTGTAGTCTCTTGTAAAAAGGTATGTCTGTCCCGGTAGCTCAGTGGTAAAGGCGACACTCTCTAAATCCAGAGATACCAGAGGTCGCGGGTTCGAAACCCAGCCGGGACATGACAAGTTATCCTCCCATTTGAGATTTTTACCACTTAATAATATGTCTTGGGACTCTTGGGCATACTACTGGAATAATGGGACTTAATAGTCCTAATCGGGCAGTATAAATAAGGCGATATTATTATTATTATTATTATTATGATGATGATTTTATTTTATTTGTGGTGAAGCACAAGGCCTCTTCACAATTTTTGTGGGTGGCGCAGCATTACTAAGGGCCTCCTTCACATTTCGTATAGTTCTATAACATTATTTTCTTTTTACTCTGGTACTGCCGCCACTGGTCGTTACTCATACAGGTAACTACTCATTTTTCCTCACGAGGTGTCAGTGAGCCGCGAACATCTTAGTACAGATCAGAAAAATTTCTGCCCCGCTGGGGATCGAACTCAGGTCACGTCACTCAGAGAAAGCCACAGGCTTTAACCTCGCCCCTTGGTTCACTACATATTCTATTTTTTTTTTTTTTTTTTTTTTTAGCATGTCCTATTTTGTTGAATGTATGTAGTTGACCAATAAAGAGTTAAATAATAATAATGCGTGCAATGCCTAGCGCGCTAACTCACTCTGCCACGGTGGATTCTTGTAAAAAGCATTCATTATGCTTTTTCTTCTTCTTCCTTTCCTTACCGGTACTTGAACCTAGAGTCCTCTGCCTACCAGACGAAGCGCTGCGCCGCGCGCTTAATTGACTTACACTACGGTTGTGACTACTGCTCGTAGTCCAGAGATTCCGAGTTCAATTCCCGGTCGGTGCAGATTTTTCGAAGAAAATTCTGTTCCCTCCATACACGTGCGACTGGCATTTCAGGACCTATACAGGCTGGGTGAGGACCTCATCCGTGAGGTTAATGTTATACAATAAAAAGGAAAAATAATAAAAAATAAATATAAATACATGTCCTAACTAAAGGGCAAAGTTATTGCCAATGACAATCTCTTCCACCCAACCCTTATTGGATCTGGGCGTCCATACTATCTTCTCACCACCTTGATACAGGTATTTGTGCCTATCTCACGGACACGGAATTATTATTATTCTACTGAACTACATAGAATGGAAGGTATTCGCAGTTGGTTTCCAAAATGTTTTTTTTTTTTTTTTTTTTCTAGTAAAGTTTTCGTTTTCGGTTTCGACTAGTTGGCTGATTTTTTTCCCCCTTTAGAAAGTAGTCTCTTGACAATCGATCCTTAACTTTTAAAAGGGGTTTTTTAATCCCAGCATGGACGTTATTTTTAGACATTCCACAATACTTTTTGGCGTTCACTAATGCAGCCTTGCAGTTCACAGGAATGAATTATTAAATTTATTGTACATATTTTTGTCGGTCTGAAATATATGCACTTGAAGGTTTTGAAGAGAGAGAGACAGAGAGAAAACTGGTATTTGCCAGAATTTTACCCGAAGCAATTTTGAAAAGTAATTTAAGCCAGCGTCGATGGCATGTTGAATACACCGGTTCCCTTCAGAACACCGAAGTTAAGCGACATCCAGCGAGGTTAAGACTTGGATGGGTGACCATTCAAATTCTAATTCTCGTGACGCTGGCTTTTCCCGGCCCCACTCAGGCTGGGTGAGGTCAATGTGAGTAGCAGGTTTGTGAGTTTCCTGCGAATGGAGGGTAAAACCCCCCTCGTGATATGACCATGGCAGTTGAAAGCGACGTTAAAACCCCACTTAAAAAAAAAAAAAAAAAAAGTAATTTAGCAACAGAGATATTAGCTGGTGTCAGTTTTAATATTCCTACCCATTTTTTTTTTCATTCTATTTTTTTTTTTTTTTTTTTTAATGATGGCTGTTCTTATTTATTTTTTCATATAAAAAATGGCTGTTTTTATTTTTATTTTTTTCATATAATAAATGGCTGTTTTTTTAATTAAAATAATAATAAATAAAAATCATGAAGACATAATCAAACCCATAAACACACTCGTCCAACACTTCAACCTAGGAAACAAAACAACAAAATCTACTTCTGAGAAACTTTCACCCAAGCGGACATCGAACCCACGCCCTAGTGACTCTCAAACAGCAACTCTCTCCTCTGAGTCAACTAGGATGGCAATGAAACTGAAGTTCAGCCCAAGTTCATTTTTTTGTCGATTTTAGAAACCTTCAAAAAACTACATTCCCCAGCGTTCGGTTGCTGCGTAGTATTTGCCTGAAATGAGACCAACCGACCAGTAATATTGATAATAATAAGAAGGAAAGTAAGAAGGATTATGAAGATGACTATGATGAAAAAAAAAAGACTTTGGCTGAAATGGGACCAACCGACCAATGATAATGATAATAATAAGAAGGAAAGTAAGAAGGATTATGAAGATGACTATGATGATGAAAAAAAATGACGCATTTACAAGAGATATCCCCGGTTCTCTCCTATGTTATTAGCGTAAAAAGAAATTTTGTTTACAAGTTGAACGTAAATGTGAGTAATTCCCCAAGAATGCAATAGTCCGTGCTGGATGAAAGCACTGGAACAGCACAAGTCTTGCTCGAAAAAAGAAATATCGATCAGTCCAGCAGTTAGGCAAAATCTCAATTCAGACCAGTGAGAAGTTGTAGACCAAAGACATGACGAAAAAAAAGGAAATTATAGTCAAACCTGGGCATAAGAGAAATTAAGAGACCAGAATTTGTTTCTATACATCCATGTTTTTCTTACGAAGATGTTATTTTCTCTTATAGAGATTAATTTGACCTGGAAATTGTTCTCTTATATCCAGGTAAGGGTTTCTCTTATAGCCAGGTTTCATTGTATAAATCAGTCCATCACTTAAACTTAAAATAGAGAATTGTAGACCATCAAAAGAAAATTTGAGTTGGTTGGAAGAGATAAGGGATAGCTGGATGTAAGTACTGAAAAATGGCGCAAGTCTTGATCGAAAAAAGTTATGTCAATCAGTCAGTCAGATAAGAAAAAGTAATAATACTCTTTCGTGGGAGGTATCCGCAAGGCGAGGTTAATACTCAAATCTTTGTCTACCACCTAACCCTCAGATCTGTGCACTTACTCAAAATAATGAGGAAAAATCCATCCAAGTTCTAAACTCGCTGGACGTTGCTTGACTTCAGTGATCTGACAATAATTGGTGAGTTAAAGGTGCCATCGGTGCGACTACACAACAAGAATTAGCTTAAGAACTTTAAGGCTTAAGGTAGAATTAGCTATGAAACAGGATTAAAATTAGGTAAGATAAGATACGAGCTATGAAACAGGATTAAAATTAGGTAAGATAAGATACGAGCTATGAAACAGGATTAAAATTAGGTAAGATAGGATACGAGCTATGAAATAGGATTAAAATTAGGTAAGATAAGATACGAGCTATGAAACAGGATTAAAATTAGGTAAGATAAGATACGAGCTATGAAACAGGATTAAAATTAGGTAAGATAAGATACGTCCGCCGTGATTTGTTGAAACTTGAAAATTTCAGGAAGGGTCTGGCTTATCTTAAATTTAATTATTTGTTTTAATTTGGTCCTTGGACTTTCAATACAAAACAGGTAGTCCCATTATGCACACATTTGTTTCTCTCAACTCTTCAGGAAAACTGGTTCAAACCTCGTCATCTGGTTCCTGTTCAAAAACGTCCTTCTGGCGAGGTTCAAACCAGCATATATCTCCCTTGCCTTTATCCCATATTAGCTCATGTTTCTATTGGGGTCGGCAATGTTCAACCTCATGGTTGAGGTTGGTTAGGTGGAGCACTTTTTCTATGGCTGGATGGCCTTCCTAACGCCAACAACTTTATTTGGTTTTAACGTCTTGATCAGGGGTGTTACCTTCCATTCGCTGGGAATCGTAGCAGCTACCCACATTAACCTCACCCAGCCTGATGGGTAGTGCCGGAAATGCCAGCCTCACGTGTTTGGATGAAACAGAATTTTTTTCGAAAAGTCTGCTCCAACCGGGGATCGAACTCGGCATCTCTGGACTACGGGTAGTAGTCACAACCGTTACGCCACGGAGGCTGGTTTATTGAACCAGCATCTCTCTGGCTGAAAATCCTCGCTCTCTATCTCGGGAAAAGTAGAGAGGAAGCAGCTGAGAGACCAAAACAGGGCCAGAGATATCTGAGCAAAGTGAAAGTACAATCTCGGCGTCCTGAGTGGCTTAACCCGGTCTGTACCTTCTAGTACATTCCATTGGCGGGCTCCAAACTGTCTGGTTCATTCTACGATAAGGAGTCTGTGATAACAATCAGACTCCAGACCTTCTAGTACATTCCACTGGTGGGCTCCAAACTGTCTGGTTCATTCTACGATAAGGAGTCTGTGATAACAATCAGACTCCAGACCTTCTAGTACATTCCACTGGTGGGCTCCAAACTGTCTGGTTCATTCCACGATAAGGAGTCTGTAATAACAATCAGACTCCAGACCTTCTAGTACATTCCACTGGTGGGCTCCAAACTGTCTGGTTCATTCCACGATAAGGAGTCTGTGATAACAATCGGGCTCCAGACTTTCTAGTACATTCTGGAACGTCCGGATCATGGATCACCACTATAGCACTGTCATTTTTCTCTAAGGCGTTCTCCGCGAAACGACCGTTCCTCTTGTTGTTTTGAACGCTGACGGCGCGCGGCGGCTGCATAACAGATGGGCATATTTTAGATCAATTGATCTAAAACTGAAAGACCAAATCTAGAAAAATTACAAATTTAAATAAGGTACTAACTTGTGATCCATCACACTGAATGAAAAAATACCTAAATCAATTTTTTTGAAATGGCCCAAGTGATGGATTATTTTGATCCCTTCTCAGGTAAAATGACCATCGGATGAACTCCTCCGCTGACGGCAACTTCTCTGCTTCCAGCTTAAAGAAGACTTCTAACTGATATAGGATTCGTCCACAGTCCAGGGTAGTCCAGGATGGAGGGTTTGGATGTACAGCTGAAGATATGGCGCATTATAGCCCGAGTTAAGGGATTGTGTCCATTTGAATCTGTGTCGATGGCTGGCAAAGTATAGCTAAAAGAGTATGAGAGGCAGGACCAGTAGGTAACATTGCTTCCGAACGACCTGTTGCAACACAGAGTTAAAGCTCCTAATTAGAATATAAAAAAAATATTAATTCATTGATTTGAGATCAAAGCATGCAAAATGAAATTGAAGAGAGAGAGAGAGGCTTCTTTTTCCAACCTTTTTAAGTTAAGTTATCATATTTGTGTTAACCACTTTCGTGATATCACAACTACTCAAACTCGCATTACTAAATCAACGCTTAAACCGGGACTTGAACCACCGACCTCCAGGTTCCAAGTCCGCTACCTTATCGATCAAGCTAGTCTCCCATCAGCCAGACTGCTGGTCTCCTCCCTGTTTATATAGTCCCCCAGCCAGACTTATTTTGTATTAAAAAATAAAAAATAAAGAAGATTTAATCTAATCCTGTTTTATAATTCGGCCCGTAGTCGCGTCTAGTGCGACAGAAATTGCCGAGTCTATCCTGATTCAATGGGTTAGTCCGCGGATCCATCAAGAGACCGGTGTGGTCGGGTTGTGATTTTTGCATCTCTGATGGTTGCAGTGTCGTCGCGTGGGATTTCTTCATCCAACCAAACTAATACATATACAGAAAACCTCCTGCATGTCCTGAACTAATATGTATACAGAAAACCTCCTGAAGAATTACCTCCAGGAAATAGAAAGAAGAACGGGGAGGTTTGTAGCGGGTGAGCCGACAGAATTGGTGCCCTTCAAAAGGGACGAACACACCATACCCTGCCGGCAAGTCCCGCATAATAATAATAATAATATCGCCTTATTTATACTGCCCGATTAAGACTATTGAAGTCCCGTTATTCCAGCAGTAAGCCCAAGACATATTATTAAGTGGTAAAAATCCCAAATGGGAGGATAACATGTCATGTCAAGGCTGGGTTTCGAACCCACGACCTCTGGAATCTCTGGATTCACAGAGTTCCACCTTTACCACTGAGCTACCGGGACAGACCGATAATCCGCATTGATGCTGTCTATTGATTAAAAAAAAAGATTAGTGTTTCTTCACAGCCTTTTTTATTTCGTAGCCAGAAACAGGACCTACTATAGACGCTTTTGGTCCGTGATGTAGCTTGCCCATTCCGTAGTATGCCCCCCTCTGATGGGCGAGAAGTTACAGAATACTTCCCATTTAGGTGCTGGGTCAACACGAGCGCACCGGAAGGTATCCCTTACAAACTATATTGTAACCAATTTAAGAATAGAAATTTTTGTCGGCACAGGGGATCAAACCCGTGACCTTCCGCATGGCAGATATCCCAGTTCTCATTCAGTCACTGCAGTTGAGAAACGTCCACCGAGGCTAGGACTTGAATGGGGGACCATTCAAATTCAAACCCCGTAATGCTGGCTATTCTCGGCGCCACAGGCTGAGTGAGGTTAATTTGAGTAGCAGGTTTGTGAGTTTCGAGCAAATATGGAGGGTAAAAGCCTCTTGTGATATGACTATGCAGTTGAAAGTAAAAAAATAAAATAAAAAAGCCTATTACGTATTATTAATCGTTAGATACCTATAAATTATTATTTTGTTTTAATGTTTTATTTCTGGGGACTTTAAACAGGGAGTAGATCAGCAGCCTTGCTGAGGGACTATAAACAGGGAGTAGACCAGCATTGGCTTGGTTCTAGGGGGTCCTTGTTAATTATTAGCCTCCTTGTAAAGACAGTGGTAGAAGTGCTAAGTCATTCCCCCACTGTCTGGCTACCATCGTTTACGATGATCCCACCCTATGATGATGATGTTTTTTATGGATCTGCACCGTCACACCTTTGATTTCGTCTTTATTTACTTCTTCCCATTCTTAGTGAGAACACCGCTAGTTCAATGACCCACGCAACTTTCTCCAGTAGACTACAGCTCTAGCTAATATTACTTGAAGAGCACCTCCATCGAGTAAATGGCCACTGTTCAGGAAACTTTCTCCAGCTAATATCTAGCTACTTGAAGCAATCCTAAAGTATTTTCTGTGGGTTTTGCACATTTAGCTTTTCAACATTTCACTCGGTCTGACCCGGTAGCTCAGTGGTGAAGGCGGCACTCTGTGAATCGAGAGATTCCAGAGGTCGCGGGTTCGAAACCCAGCCGGGACATGACAAGTTATCCTCCCATTTGGGATTTTTACTACATAATAATATGTCTTGGGCTTACTGCTGGAATACTGCGACTTAATAGTCCTAAGCAGGCAGTATAAATAGTGCGATATTATTAACTGCATTCTCATACCATGATGTTTCAATTCGCTGGAAACTCACAAACCAGCTACTCAAATTACCATCATCATTATTATTAAACTCTTTATTAGATACAAAAGGACATTATGTATATACTAATAATAATTTTAACAGTGAAAAAATGAAAAAAAAAAAAAAAAACAATATATACAATAAAAATGAAAAATAATAGAAAATATATGAAAACATAATTATGTCCTAACTAAAGGGCGGGGTTATTGCCTATGGCAATCTCTTCCACTTAACCCTTCCCAATCATTCAGCTTGAGTGGGACCGGGAATAGACAATAGCACAAGTGTTCGAATTTGAATGGAAGAGAATGTCGTACGCATTAGCACCGCCCTTGATCAAGTTTTGTTTAATAATTTCAACTTTGTTTCTTGTAAATTGTCACCCATCCAAAACCTAAACTTCAGTGCCAGAACGAAAAATGGAGTGTTTGGTGTGCCATTGACGCTGGCTAGCTCGTAAAATGGCAATCTCTGTCACCTAGTCACCCTACCCTACCCTACCCTTCAGTGAGAACACCACCACTGGTCAAGTGGTCAGTCAACTTTCTCCAGCAGACTTACTTGCCGACTTCGGTAACCACCAATCAAATTTTATACTGCCAGGTCTGCCAGTATTTCGCCACTTGCATGGCAGCTACATTGTACATTATAACAAGTTTTAAGGTCATCTCGAATGCACTCACATTTTGGCATACATGCAAACGATCTTCTGTTTGGGTTTTCCCCACACAAGGTTCCTCTTCTTCAATGATCCCCAGCGAACCGGAGTTACATCTAGAGGTTCTTTTTCTCAACTTTTTCAGTATCAGGGAGTGTTACTCTCCATTTGCACGAAACTCACAAATCTGCTACCCACATTAATCTCACCTAACCTGTGATGGGCCGCAATGCCAGAATCACGAAGTCCTCACCTCGCTGGTCGTTGCTTAACTTCGGTGGTCCTACGAGAACCGGTGCATTCAAAGCGCCATCGACGCTGGCATTTCCATCTCCTTGAAAAGTTTCAATAATGGAAATTTCATCGCATCCAACCCTATACAGTCACTTCGCCACTGACTTAGGCAACTTTCTCCAGCCAACTCCAGCTATCTAATATCCAGCATCTTGCAGAGCTCCAATATTGATAGCTGAACAGACACGAAGACTCCATATGATGGACACTTCCGCGAGTGACCACATCAATTAACAGCTAACAGAGATCTTAGAAAAATTACCTGGTTGAACCGTACATCTATTAATAGATGCAATTAATGAAACACTTATTAGGTATTAACTACTTGACCAATGAAAGTGGATTTCTGTTTGTAAAAAAATACAGAATAAATAAGCACTGTTTTTTTTTTTATTATTATTATTTTCTTTAAAGATGAGTGTTTCACAGCCTTTTTTATTTCGTAGCCATGAAACAGAAGCTACTGTAGACGCTTGTGGTCTGTGTTGTAGCCTGCCCATCCCGTAGTGTGCCTCCCCTCTGATGGCACAATACTTCCCATTTAGGTGCTGGGTCAACACGAGCGCACCGGAAGGTATCCCTTACAAAAAACTATAACCAATTTTTTAATATTTTTTTTTTGTCTGCGCGGGGGTTCGAACCCGTTATTTGTTAAACTTATTTGTAAATGTTAAATCCGCTATTTCACTGATCGCAACATTTCTTCTCGAATTTTGAATACCAATTTGTTGCAAAGCGATGTTTCAAACAGTGCCATTCATTCTCATTTGATTCTAAAGCAATACCGGAGTCTTAAAGAAGAAAGGTATCATATTATATTTGTGTTAAATTTTTTAAATATCATATTTGTGTTAAACACTTTTGTGATGTCACCATCACTCATACACACGCTGCTAAATTCATACCAAACTTGGACTCGAACCACCGACCTCCAGGTTACGAGTCTGCCACCTTATCGAGCCAGCTACTGAGGTCGGTATGATATACAATAATATAATTTATCTATATTTTATTAGATCATAGTGGTGCATGTGAACATCTATGGTAATTCACACCACACAATAATATAATACTGTCATGTTCCCCGATTCTCATTTTTTAACGATAGTTGATGGGTTTTCACGCACCGAACCAATTTATAATATTATGTAGGTAGATACAAGGTGTCCATTTGTCAAAGTTTTTTTTTTAGAAATTTTCAGAATCAATTCTAGTGGACAGTCTAAGACTAAAAAAATCTCAGATCATTTTTTCGAAAAATGCCGTCGAACGAAGATGATATAATCAAAATAATAACTCAATTTTGAATGCTATAATAGGTACAGTTATAATAGGTACAGTCCCCCGAAGTTATGTTAATCGGTTCCGGGGCGCAAGGAAATAAATCACGTAAACCTGGGGGGTTTTTTAGAGGGTATAAAACCCTTTCACGGGCTCTAGAACAATGTACGCCTGTGTTTGACTTAGCAAATTTTTCCCTCAAAAAAAAAAAAAAGTACAAAATGTTAGGTTTTAACAAGTTGTATTTAAGGTGAAATCATTTTCTGTGATTTTTTTTCATTTTCGGAAAAATAACCCAAGATTATTTTAGGCTTAGAATGTCTCCTGGAGTTAACTCTGAAATTTTCTAAAAAAATAAATCTTGGACACCCTGTATAAACTGTATATATCCCCGCAGGCTGTGTCCCATACGAGCCGTGGCAGGAGACGTGATCTGCATCCTAATCATGACTAACCGACGGTGCGCCCTGACCCACAGCCTGACTGACCTGGTTCCGACACAACAACGTCAACAACAACAACAACAACAACACACACCGATACCAACAACAACAATACATCAACAACAAAACACTCACCGTCACCAACAACAACAAACCACACCCAAAAACACACACATCACCAACAACAACAATACATCAACAACAAAACACTCACCGATCACCAACAACAAACAATAACACAACACACCACAACCACACTACCCACCCTCCAACACAACACACAACAACAACACACACACAACACCAACACAACAAACACACACACACAAACACACACACAACACAACATACAACAAAAACACTCACCCACTACACCAACAACAACAATACTCAACAAAACACACCATACCACACAACAACAACAACAAAACACCAAACAACAACAATACAACAAAAACACTACCACAACATACAACAACACACACTCACCAACACAATACAACAAAAACACACACACGTCACCACACACATACAACAAAACAACCTACCAACAACAACATACAACAAAAACACTCACAACCAACACAAAACAACAACACCACGTCACCAACACAACAATACAACAAAAACACACACAGTCACCAACAACAACAATACAACAAAACAAACACACAGTCACCAACAACAACAATACATCAACAACAAAACACCACCGTACCAACAACAACAATACATCAACAACAAAACACTCACCGTCACCAACAACAACAATACAACAAAAACACACACCAGTCACCAACAACAACAATACATCAACAACAAACACACACAGTCACCAACAACAACAATACAACAAAAACACACACCGTCACCAACAACAACAATACAACAAAAACACACACAGTCACCAACAACAACAATACATCAACAACAAAACACTCACCGTCACCAACAACAACAATACAACAAAAACACACACCGTCACCAACAACAACAATACAACAAAAACACACACCGTCCACAACAACAACAATACAACAAAAACACACACCGTCACCAACAACAACAATACAACAAAAACACACACAGTCACCAACAACAACAATACATCAACAACAAAACACTCACCGTCACCAACAACAACAATACATCAACAACAAAACACTCACCGATACCAACAACAACAATACATCAACAACAAAACACTCACCGTCACCAACAACAACAATACAACAAAAACACACACAGTCACCAACAACAACAATACATCAACAACAAAACACTCACCGTCACCAACAACAACAATACAACAAAAACACACACAGTCACCAACAACAACAATACATCAACAACAAAACACTCACCGTCACCAACAATAACAATACCTACAAGAACATCAAAAACACAGAAGAATAATAATATCGCCTCATTCAAATCATAGCCTCGCTGGACATTGCTTAACTTCAGTGTGTGAATAAGAAGTAGTGAATTTGTCATCGACAAACGCTGGCTTGGCTATTTTATTACTATATTTATTAAAATGTTTATTATATTTATTCAATCCAGAGATCCTGAGTTCGATCCCCGGTCGGAGCAGACTTTTCACACAGAAAATTCTGTTCCCTCCGTATTAGATGTGAGACTGACATTTCCGGCCCTACCCAGGCTGGGTGAGGTTAATGTGGGTAGATGGTACGATTTCCGGCGAATGGAGGTTGAAACCCCCGTCCTAGTCCAGGACGTTAAATCAAATAGAACCGTTGGCGTTAGGAAATGCATCCAGCCGTAAAAAATGTGCCAAAACCAACCAATCTCAACCATGAGGTTAAACAACGTCGACCCTGCTTGAGCGGGATAAGATAGAGTAAAAGAAGAAGAATAATTATATTTGTTTATTGTATTTATCATAATTATATTTATTATAAATACGTCAAGTGAGTCAGAATCCACAAAATTCTTGTTTATAGTCCTTGACCGACTCCTGAATGAATATACAACGTCACAATGAGCAAATTTTTTCTCATTTTTTATCTCACCATTACCATCTCCTGTGTTATTCTTGCCCATAGTGTGAGGGTAGAATTCACGTAGTAACTTAGCCCAATGATCTTGAACCAGATACTTTTCATTCATAAAATAAAGACGCAAAAAACAGCAATTTGAATAGTCTGTTATTATTATGAAACAAGTAGTCACCGTTGCTGAGTGAGTTAGCGCGCTAGGCATTGCACGTACGGTGACCTGGGTTCGATCCCCAGCGGGACAGGATTTTTCTGTTCTGTACTTGGATGTTCGGGGTCCACTCATACCTCGTGAGGAAAAATGAGTAGCTGCTATGTTAGCAGCGACCAGTGGCGGAATTATAGGCAAAAATAAGATATTGGGATATGAAAGATATGGTAAAGTCCAAATAATTCTGCGCTACCCACTAAAATTGTGATATAATACCACAAAGAAATACACTAACTTATTATTATTATTCTGAAACATATTCGACCATGTTTTATTTACGTAGGTACACAAGCCGTATTTTTCTTTCTAACCAAAGTGGATGCAACTGGAATAAAATTAACTAAACTGGAAGCAAGTCATTTTTCTTTTGGAAGGGGAAATTTTTTCTCTTCCTTCTTCCGATGGGTTAACCAAAATGGAAGTAGAAAATGCTTGCTTCCAGTTCTTTTATAGGTTAAGTCCATTGTTTATCTTCAAGAGTACCGAAACGCATTTTTCTTTTACGAATGTGGTGAAGTTGACCTTAGAATAAAATGGAAATATTTGGAAATATCGAACCTGGAATTTTAGATACAATTTTAGTCAGTATTGTTATTATTTTTATTTCTCTCTGTGTTTAAGTAATTATTTGTTTTGTATATTATTGTGCGAACCATTGTAACAAATTTTCTAAAAAAAATTAATCTAAATATACATAAATTCTATACAAAAAAAATTATCTACAGAATAGCGGTAAATTAGCGATTTAGAGAATGAAGCAATATTGTTCAACCTTTGAAGCTATAACAGTACTTCTCCGGAGATAATAGCAAAGGCTAAAGGCCATCCCGATCCAGCGGAAACAAAGCAATTCTATCCTAACCATGGAAGATATTCTTATTCTCAAGATACTATTACTCCACCTAATAGCAGGCATGGCTGGTGCTAAGGATCTGCAGAACCCTAAGACAAAACAAAGAATAGAATAGAATAGAATATACCTTAATCAAATTTTATTTTACATTTTGAAACGGAACAGTGCGAAACGGAACGGAACAGTCTTAATAAAATGCACTGTTTCTCTCAAAATGTAAACAAACCGAGGAACCGAGCGGGGGACTCGGTTCCTTTTCGTGAAACGGAATGTTCTAGCTTCTGATTGGTTCTCATTCTGCGTCTTTTTGATAATGGAATATTAAATGAGAGCGCCAAATTTTGAATCTGCATTTTAAATTTATTTTTGAAATGAGATGAGCTAAGAACCAATCAGAGAAGACCTACACAAATACAGCTGATTACAGAAATTTCACTTCTGTTGATCTCTGAAATGACCTTGTTATATTTTCATTATCTTCAACCAATCAAATAGCCCGATGTTTCGTTCCGTTTCGCTCTGTTC
>CM044964.1:25376415-25436216 GCA_024516035.1 Bactericera cockerelli | reverse complement strand
TCTTATATTAAGTCGAAATACATTATTTTCCTGTAACAGCATGCATGAGTTACGAATTGTGTTGAGAAAATGGTTGCTACTTTGATATGAAGTGAGCCTATGACTTTGGAATTTGCCTGAGGTAAATATGCTGCCATTAGCATGTCAGAACCATAATACTGGCTCGATGTAATTACTCTGTGGGGCTCGTGGCTCTACAAAGGATTCTAAAGGGATTGAGGTGCAATTAAACGCATTTCGATTGTATCATGGTGTTATTCCTGGTGCAACTTGCTTCCTAGAAGTGCGTTTTTCTTGCGACAGGAATTTTTGCGTGTTATTTTTCTACTTCATTATATTATAAAACCACAATGGTAGAAGGTGGAAGACGTTAAGGTGTACGATTTTTTTTTTCTTTTCCATCGATAGAAAAGTAATTGACTCAAGACAAAAGATGAGAAACTCATGAACGAAAACCTACTTACAAGATGAATTATGCATCTGGGAAAAACTGCTCCATCTAATTTTGGAAAAAGGCGTATTGTTAACCTATTAGTTGACTTATACTCAAATACTATCAGAGGCTGACTACTTTTTTCAGTTAGGTGTTTCTGTTGTACTCTTTGTTCAATGTGCATAGTTCCGAATTCCTCCTGAAACATGCAGTAGGTCTACTCTCTGGTTATAGTTCCCCAACCAGACTGCTGGTCTACTCTCTGGTTTGTTCCTCCGTCAGTCTGCATAGTATTCAAGTCAGACTCCATCCAATTACGCCAATGACAAAGTTCATTATTTCATTTCCAACGTCAATATTGATACAAATATTGTTTTTTAGCTTATGATGTCATCAAACAATCTCGATCAAAATCAATTCCGTGAACGCATTTATAATTAACCGCGATTGTTGAATTAACGACTTGGGAAATTGTTATTGATAAATCTGAAGGGGCTATAAATAAATCTGAAGGAGCTATTAATAAACCACGCACGCGGGTATAGTAATTATATTTTGCATGTGTCATTCATAATCAACTGCCTTGTTGTTAAGATCTAGTTAAATTAAAATAGACGTTAATTGTGGCCAGTCACTTGAATTTATATACCCACTGAAGTACATAAGAAATGCATTATTACATACATGTAAAGTTCATAGCTATGTAATCATGTCATACATAGATTTTCTACATAATTGATACAGATTATGAGAAAACAGAACTATGTCTAGGTTTGCCACACTGGTTAACCCTTGCTGAGGAATGGTCGATATTATTCGTGGAGACCTACGTATCATGTATACTTTTATCAGAAAATTTGGATATAAATCTTCCGGATATGTACTTTCGTTTCTGTGCTCTTTTAGTAAAGTTTGAGAATGGCTGAATTTAAAAGCATTTACCAATAATAAAAGAAAAAGTTCAACCTTGTGTCACTTGAAAGAAACACAGGGTAGAAAAGGGTTAAGCAATAAAATTCCTGCGTATAACTAACGTCTAGCAGGAATGCGGTTATATGAGAGGAGGGTGTGAAATGCATGTACGCCGCATTCAATGTCCCTAAGCTGTCTAATGGTGCAACCTGGGATTCTAGTGAAAAACCCGGCCACGTCATGAATGGTCCTTCCGACAAGTTTATGACACTTTGCGACAGTTCCCATAAGTCTCATAGGCAAATATTGTATTACTTCTATAACTGCCTATTGTAGAATACATTACAGTATGTTATTGAAACCTAAATTACGACTATAAGGAAAACCCGTGTACAAATTCATACTGCCCATGAAGAAGTTGACAAAATAGGCTCAACCGAGCTGACCGTCTAAATTACTCTAAATATTGTAGGTACCTAGTGAATTTTTGAAATATATATTGTATATTTATTATATAGATATATTTATCTAAGCGCATATACTGATGGAACTATTGGCGTAATGGGAATTCTTGTCTCGCACTGAATGTATAAAAAAATACTTGCACCTAGCTGACGACTAGAGATTATCTGAACTAAGAACGTCTCAGAGCGCTATTCTCAGATACCACTCATTGACTTAGAATAAGCCTTTGAATTTATCCAAAGAGCATCATTTTCTGATAATCTTATAAAAAAACTTGTACATAAAATATACTGAGCATAACTTACATAATGGCCACATTTGTGATTATTAAATAGGGCAAGTAGTGAGTTAATGACACTTCTCTTGGTTCAGCCCTGAGGTGTGCCACAGGTTAGGCTTTACGCCCCATTTTCCGGCACGGAGGGATTTCCAGAAGTTCATAAATCTGTACATTATGTCTCATGATTTCTATCACACTAACGCGAACGATCGATCATGTCTGTTTGTATTGGCCAGTGGTTCACCTAGATACTTTGTAGCCGTGGAAAACCCATGGACAAATATATGAATGAAATGTATGAATTATTGTGTTTTTGTTGTCATTAGTGACTTCCAATGTACCTAGTATACTCCTGAAGTGGACATACTTGGTTTCAGGTTGATTGCTTATGAACTTTGTGAGATTTTTTTTTTCTTTTCTTTTTAATAACTCATTCATGCAATGAAAAATGAAGAAGTTTAAAAGTTGTATTCAATCGATAGCACCAAAACTCCAAGTTGATCCACGAAGTTAGATTACTCAACTAAAAGAACACAACATAATTATTAATGGTCTTCTCTTTGATCCCCTATTTTTCTATTTTTTCCAAGTCTATCAATCAGTTTTTCCAGGACGTACCCGCTCTATTTTTAGCCTCCACCGCCTCGAGTCTTGATTTTGTCATACGATTTAATACTCGTACAATAAATCGTGTTATAAATCGCGAGGTGATTCACTTTTCAACCTAACTGTACCGCCACCAGGTGTTCCAATCCAATCAAGTGGGATCGATCAGAATGAATGGGAGTCTCTGGGGTTATGGTCATGTAAGGATGTCAGAAATTGGATCAGGAAGCGATTGCCTCGATGAGAGGGAATGACGTTATTATAGAGTACTTATTTATGGTTGATTTAAATATGAATGGAAGTTTATTTATACTGTCCAACGTGTCCAATTTAGTTGCGATTCTAGTACTTCAACAAACAATCAAATGTACAGACTGTCTAGAAAGTCCTGACAAAGGTCATATAGACTTTAGACCCAGAAGTTTCAGAAAAGGTCTTATAAGTCTATCTGTGAAAAGTGTTCTTAAAAAATCTAGAAGTGAAAATCTCGTGGTTAAAAGTATTTAAAATTTCGTTACAGTAGTTGTTGCAAAGAATCGACCCAACACCTAAATGGCAAGGATTGTGGCACTTCTCGCCCATCAGAGAGGATGTAATTTACGAGGAGAGCAAGCTAGAGCTTAGCCTAGAAGCACCTACGGTAGCTGCTGTTTCATGGCTATGAAGAAAAAAAAATTACTGTGAAACACGAAAACGACTTTTTTGGAATAAAAACACAAGTTGAAAATACCCACCTTTGTTAGGATTTGAACACATCGTTGCCACATTTCTTCTCGCTCTCGGCACACTGAATGTTGCTTGACGCTTGCGACGATCTTCGGCAGAAAGTCGGCTGCAAGGTTGACTGAAAGCCATCAGATGGAGTCCGAACGGGCGGACCACCGGCACGGAGGAAAGCTGTCGACCTCTGAGGAGCCGGTGAAGGAGTCTGGTTTCCATCTCTGTAACAGAAGAGAGAGAGAGAGAGATGAGAAAATTAATTTTGTATTTTTGTAGGATTAATTTTAAGCACTTAGTTGTACGTATTATTATATTGTAAATTGTGAAAAATGTCATGTAAAAGATATCACAATAAAACTTATTTGATTAAAAAAAGAAAAAGAAACACGTGCATGTATAGAAGCGCAAGAAATTTGGGTTCCAGATTTGAATTAAACTTGAAGAAATTTACTATTCAACATACAATAAATTTTTTATTGAGATTGATGAAAAGTAAAATAATAATATTATTTTACTTTTATATTTTAGTGAAATAATACTAGTGTCCCTTTAATTAGGACACTAGTGTTGTTTTCTTCTTCTTGTTTAGTTATTTTTCATACTATTTCATCATTCATTTCTTTTTTCATAATTTCTAATGTAAATATTGTGTCCTCTTAATAAAGGTTATAATATTTTTTTTACAACAAATTAACGTTTTTACCGAGACAATCAAAGAGCGATCGATAAACTGAAAATTTAACAATATTGAGTAAAAATACATGATTATATTAATTATTAACACTTAATTCTAAATTTTGGATCCAAATCGGATCGAAGACAAACCCGTCGAATCATTCGACGGACCCAAAATTAAGTAGATAGCTTAAAAAATAATAATTGTTATAAACCAACCGGACCAAAATCGGATCAAAGGCAAACCTTCCACGAACCCAAAATTAAGTAGATCGGTAAATTGGTAAAAAAAAAAAAAACAAGATATAAAAAACAACAAGTCCGGATATAATGCAATCCCAGCCCATTGTTTATCGATGAATAAAATCTAGCTAAACCCCCGAAAACAAAGGACAATCGAGACCGTATCAGGTGGAAATAAAATCCTTAATGAAAGGACTACGTTCCCGTTAGGCTACCTTCTACCCCAATAAAATATCCAGCAGATTCTTCTATTGATCCCCGGTACCAATCTGGTTAGAACCCATCATTTCGATATCCCATAGTCTCGAAGGTATATTGGATAATAGCAATAAACGCAGGGACGTTTATACGGGACAAAATACGATTCAAATCCCAAACGATAGGTTTACGTAATTTTATTTTTTCCTTTTTATTTAGTGTAAAGAGAGCAATTCCAATGACAAGATGATTTCTTTGAGGAATTTAGTCTTAGCTGTCTTTCTAAATAATAGCGCTTGAATTTTACGTGATTATAAAGAACTATTTGTCAAGCCTTTCTTTTGTCTTTCAATTTTTTAATTGAATTTTAGACTACATGGAGAAGTCATGGTTATAACCCAACTAAGGTCACTAAAAATTATAAAGGTAACTTATATAATAATGTGGACAAGAATTTCTTGGTTGAAAAATTAATAAACAAACAAATTATAAACAACTACGGTCACAATACTCGTACACCACAAATATCTTTTCTTACGTATGATCCCGGAGAAACTAATGGAACTTAAGAATTGCAAAAACACAATAGGTTCACAAGGTTAAAGGGTTGGTGGAAGAGATTGCCACAGGCAATAACCCCGCCCTTTAGGTAGGACATTTTCTCTCTTTTTTTCCTTCTTGTATATTTTGTTTAATCTTTTTTTTTTTCTTATATTTCATTGTGTTCTACTGTATAATTATATTTTTTGTTTTACCTAATAAAGCTAAAAAAAACAAAAAGACCCACAACTGCGAACTCAGTAGCCTTCAAAAAAAACCCCAAGTGCCTCCTGAAATAGTTCCTGTTTTTCAAACAAACCATTACGCATATTACCAGCCCTTGCAGGAACAATAAGGAGCAGGTCCCGTTAATTTTGTACCTTTTTTTGTTATTTAAAAAATAAAGGTTTACAAAATATTCCTTCTTGATGTAATTCTTCCGGACTCACACACTCGCTGCCGAGTTCTTTTGAAAAAAAAAAAAAATAATAATAAATAAATAATAAAAGTAAAAAATACATATATTAAAGGTACTTTATATTTATCCTGTTTATTTGGGTTCAAGTGCTCTTATACTGATTTGGTTCATTTCTTAGCTCAGGTTACGCATATTTTTGATGGTAATTCTTTCCGTCTCTGTCTATTCTTTTTATTATTCGTTTAATTCTTCTAATCGCTATTCTGATCTCTGGTATTGTTGTTTTTTTTTCAGTCATTGTTCATTCTAATGCATCTTTTTCGCCCTCATATGTTTTGATTTCTTTTTTTTTTTCCGAAGATCTTCATTTGATTAAAATCGTTTTGTTTTGTGATGAATTTTTTTTCGTTTTCTTTTGTGCGCTTGTGTTAACAGGTTGTTGGTGGGTGGGTGATATGGAAGGTACCTACCTGTTTGTTCAGTGTTTCTTCCAATTAGAATTTAGTCTGTCCAGGTATGTTTCATGTATGTTTCTCTAAGCTCGTTTCCCACTGAGCGCGACATTTGTTGAACATAACGTGACATTTTACGTCGAATTGTAAATGTGAATGCGAATGTACTTACATTATGTAAATAATATGGAGTTTTTACTAATTTATCTATTCATCAGATTCTCCACTGCCATTGTCATCAAGGTTTACGAAAAAATTATCCATCTGCAAATAACGATTTTTTTTTATATATGTATAATTGTATATTCATTTTGTCTAAACCTAAAGAAGTCATGAAGCATTCGTCAGGTATTCCATGAAGACTCAATTTCTGTATTTGCCAATAAATTTAACACTGTCACCTAGCTTTTTCAGTCACGCGAAACAGTCACGACTTGAGAAGTGACACCTTTTGAATAAGTTAAGTCTTTTCTAGTAGTACTTGCCTAATAGTTTCCGCTTTATTACCCTGAACACTATGAAATAGTAAAATTATCATTAATTTTCATCATTACAATCACATTGTTTTATGCTTTTTTAATATCGTTTTTAGTTTTTGAGTTATTGTTTTAAAACTTGCTGTTATTATTATTTTTGCACTGTGTACATTCTTATTTTATTGTTAGGTATTTAATGTTTATGGGCATAACTTGGGTGTAGTCAGTCATTAGTTTTGTCACTATTCTAATGACTGTGGCATTTTGTAGTTTGATTCCTTCTCACTGGGACGGGTGTAATTGAACATTTATATTTATGTGCATGGTTGAAATATATTTAGCAAATTCATTATTTCTCAAATATCCACCTGAAAGAAAAAAAATCTGGCCAAAAACCGAGTCCAAAATACGACATACTTTAATTGCTTTTGTTGTCTGTCTGGCACAAACTAAAATAATAATGCTCATGCTGGATTTAAGATACATAATAGTCAGATATTTATTCTCCTGTTGTCTTGCCAAATTTTGCACCTGACGAGTTTTTTTTTTATTTTTCCTGATGATTGATAATTGAAATTTCATATGCTGTATTTTAATATTTTACTTAAACATACAACTAAGCTCATAACTACTGAGATGGCTAAAAAAATTTTTTGGAGAATTTGTGGAGTAAAACCGAAATAAAATAATAAATAAATAAATAATAAAGCTTTTTCTTTGTGTTATTATGTCACAATTTTAGTGGGTAGCGCAGAATCATAGGACTTTACCGCTTTAACTTACAATATCTTGTATTTTTTTTTTTTGCCTAAAGATTCTGCCACTGGTCGCTGCTTCACATTAAAGCAGCTACTCATTTTTCCTCACGAGGTATGAGTGGACCCCGAACATCCAAGTACAGAGCAGAAAAAATCCTCCCCCGCTGGGAATCGAACCCAGGTCACCATGTGTGCAATGCCTAGCGCGCTAACTCGCTCTGCCACAGTGACTACTGTAAAACCGAAATAGTACCTACAAAACACTTACGAACTGTCGAAACTTAAAATAAACATTGAAAACTAAATTGCAGTATCTGTTGACAGTACAGATTGAAAAAAGAGTATTAGATCTAATAGATAGTCGTTGATCCATATCAAGCGAAACGGTTGTTTCGCGGGAGAACGCCTCCCAGAAACTACAGTGCTTACATAACGGGAAATATAGTTTGTATGTATTTTGTCGTCTTGAAAAGTCAATGTTGCAATAAACAAGTGTCACATACTATTTTTTTTTCAATACAATGCAGTTCGAGATACATTATACAAAAAAAGGACTTAAAAAAAGTTTTAGCTTCATTTGTGACGATGGCTTATCTTCCTTTACCTTGAAACAAATTATAAAATTAAATATTCTAACTACAAAAGTGGAGTTTTGTTTTACTTGATTACTATAATCTATATTATCAGATAACCAGCAAGATCTTCCAGTTACGAGTACCTATAAATCATTTTATTTCCCAATTGATAGTTATAGTTTTTAGATAATTGGCCAGTTCAGGGCACAAATCTTTACCTATATTACTTTCCATATCCTATAATAAGGAAAGAATTATATTTTTTGTTAGTTTTAATGCATCGAGTTTTTTATGCATTTACACGGTGTAAAAAAAATCAAGATCACATTGAGTACTATTGAGATACGATTGTCAAAATACCTAGAGAGAAGGTTTTTTTTTTTTAAACTTGGTTTATGTTTTTGACAACATCATGAAGTTGTCAAAATAATGTAGGTAATGGCACAGTCACTACTACGATCAACATTTAAGGACGCAAAACTTTTAGAAGAGAGAGAGAGATGATGAAAAAAAACAATCTATTCAATAATACCAATCGATAGAAAACACCATGGTCAACTTCATTGGATTTCGGTACAAACAGTTATTCTACCATAGTTGATTTGCTAAGATAAAACCGTGTTAAAAAACAACACTTAGATACCATAATTATAAACTTGTCCCCAATTGATCAACAGTTAAGCTACGATGAACTTGTCGATAAATTGCCCTCAAAAATGATTGCTCTGTTCATGATCTTATTTAAAAATTCTAACGAATTCAACTCACCACTAATGACTCTCAGAAAATAAGCTCAGAATATTACATAAATAATGGAAAGTCCCTAGATCGCAAAGTGTTAAAAACATTTTTCAACAATGACTGTGACATCAAAATAAAAAGAAAGGAAGTAAAAAAATAAATTTTTAATTAATTTACTTTATAAAATAAAACTAATAATAAAAAATTGAGATGATCCATGAACGAGGAAGTTTTGTGTCCATAATCGGCAGTGTACTCTTTCAAATATAACGATATCCAAACATTATTCATTTTTTCCCGCAAGTAAATATTACAAACAGTTTGAAAGAGAGATAAGACTTTTTTTCCTCAATATTCAATCATCAGTTGCAATTTAAACGGGTGTTAAAAGATTTACAACCCCAAAAAACAAAACGAACAAGAGTGTCAATAAAACCTGTACTACAACAGTGACTGTTGACTACCTATAAAAACAGTATAAAAGCAACGTTTAACCCTAAAAAAATAAAAATACCGTAACAGTTTTCGATAGTGACATGAGGTATGAAATCCTAGATATTACGAAGGATAAACACACAAATTCAAAAGATCATCCCAAAGTCAACGTCCTATGAAAATTGCTAAAGGTAGCTCTTGCGAAAACACTCTAACAGTAAATGACTTAATTCCAGGAAGAGGTTTGAAAAAAAAAAAAAAAAAAAAAAAGATGTTAACTTAAAAAGAATAAAAAGGTTTATAGACTCAATAAAAGGTTTATAGATTCAATAAAAGGTTTATCCATACGGATAAAGATTCCCGAATACATCCAGACATAGGCCTCAAGCCGAATAATGTAACTGTTTCTTAAGAATTTGAGGGGCTTTGTTTTTTGATCCTTTGATTTAAACCAATAAATAAAAGGCACTCGCAAATAAAACACTTCAGACGCCTTCCCGCTGTCAAAATCATTGCGAAAACTATTTGAGAGAAGTACAAGAAAATAAATGACATTTCCTATGAGCGCCTGCAATCTATTGGTTAGGCTTCGTGGCGTGTACGCCATGCATTTCTACAGAGAATTTCTGACCAATAAATTCTGTGGAAAGCATTGTACAGAATTTTTTTAACCAATTTTGTAGATTGCATTCACATGAAATCGGCTTATTTATACAGCCCGAATAGGAATTCAGTCCCATTTTTCAGCAGTTCGCCCAAGACTCAATATTATGCAATCCTAATCATGGTCTTCGGATATCCTAAGAAGACAGAGGACATCTGAATACATATGTATTATATATAGATTTATATAATTATGACTATAACTAATACATAGGATATCTGTGTAGGCACAGGAAACAACGGGCGTTTTAATCGGAAGGTATGAGAGTGCACTGGTATTGCAGGGATTTGCCGATTCAAATCCCACCCTGTGCCTGAATTTTCCCTCATTGATTTGAGTTTGTGACCACATAATAATAAGACTCTGAGGTAAAAAATGCTTTGAGCATTAATCTCGCCATTACGTTCCACTAAAGAGTTTTATTAATAACGCTAGTTCTCATTTTTGCAGAACAAAGTCTAAACAAAGCTCATTTTCCTATTCGCAAAAAAGCTAGTGATGTAACAAAACAAGAAACATAAAAAAGATTCCTTAAAGACAACTCGATTTTCAATTCCATCAGTTTGCAAAAAAAAAAAAAAAAAAAAAAAAAAAAAAAAAACACCCTTCTCTCATTATTGATGAACTCTGCAAAATGCAGCTTTTACAATGGGCACTCAAAAAACAACCCTGAACCAGGGATCGAACTCAAGGTCCCTGTTTAATCCCGATCCGTAAATCTCACATTGACAAAAGGTCCATTTAGGTACGCTTTGTATCGTGATGTGGGCCCCATTGTCTACCGATAGTGTGGATCCTACAATAATTGTTTAAGCTATTGAAATTAGGATACCTTTGGGGGTCAGTTAATAAAAAACAAGGTCTCTTTTGTTCTACGGTGCACCGTTAGGCGGCCCAGGGTGTCCAAACTGAGGTCAATCCCTGACACTGACTGACACTTGTTATTAGCGTTAATAATAATAATTGTTATTAGCGCTTTTTGCGGATTTGACGGCCCTGACTACCCGCCGTAGCAAGGGCGTAAAGCCATGGTGGGGGTAGATGTTACACCAGTGGTGTATAAGAAAGTGTTCAGTCCGTACATAAGTATAATTATTGCAATTTCGTAATTGTCTGCTTGGTGAATAATTATTATAATTATTACAAATAATATTACAATCAGCGAAATATAGATAAGTATAATTATGATCTATACATTCATAGCATTACATTATTTATAATATATTACGATATTATACATTAAACTTGTTATTATTGTCGTAGACTAGCTAACAGGTGATTACTGTGTGTATGTAAATTATTTATGTTCAAGTATACTTCTTGCAATAACATCTGACGGTTTCCAGACGGCTTAGTCTTGTAGCTAAATTTATATGCAAAGGATTCGCTATAGTCAGGGCGAAATTAATAGACAAATTCTATTGCTTAAGTCACTACTAAGCGTCGGTCGGTTTTCCCTATCTTATACACAGTACGCAATTCGTGACTTAGCGCCACAGAGGTATTACAAAAACGTCTGAGCTCCTTCCGTGTCCAGTGTGTAGTGTCTGGTGTATGTGTAGTTGTGTACTTGTGTACTATATTAGTGTGTGTTGAAATAATGCCCTTAAAACTGAACAAATTTTAAAATATTTCTTAAAATTTGATAGGAATTTTAAAATTTAATAATGGAATTGCTGTTTTCCGAATACACTAAGTACCTGAGTATAGTGGCCCAGTAATTTGTACACTGTGGTGTCGGTACAAGGTCGTAGGTCCTACACAAAAACCTTACACAGTCGAGCACTACATTACTCTTGGACTCAAGGAAAAACCTATAAATCCTTACACACCGGAGCAAAGGCAAGCTCACACCATAAACTTAGCGAATGTTACGAGTTAGAATAATAATAATAATAGGTAAAAATAATATCTAATAATAATTTCACACAGAAAATTCTGTTCCCTCCATTTATATGAGGCTGGCATTTCCGGCGCTACCCAGGCTGGGTTAGGTTTAAGGTGGGTAGCTTTTTGTTCATTACTTACTTGGGAATCGAACTAACCGATCTCCAGGTTACAAGTCTACTTCGTTGCACGAATGCACCATCATTACCTGTGGCGCCGAGTTTCGGGCCGAAATAATGTACTGCAATGCCTCAATGTGTAGAGTAGGGTTGGGAAAATTAAATGTAAGGCCATGCCTCGAGTGCAGCCTTCAGTGCATTTAGCTGTACGTTATGTATTAAATGTATGTTTTACATAATATTATGTATTAATTCGTATACCTATACAATTTGTATATCTTGGTATAATAATTATTTATCTCCTATGTATATTATCCCCACACCACCAGGAAAACATCAATTTGCCAACCACCGGTTAATGGAAATGATGGGACCGGTAAGTATAGATAGAGATCATCAAGTCACCGGTAACCTGACCGGGGATTAATCCAATTTACATAGGAAGAGATTTACATTGATTGATTTACATACATTTACATTGATTCACTTCGTGTTGTGTTACATCATTTTTTATAGGAGTCATTTGCATAGAATATAATAAACCGAAGTACCGACCTCTGTAGCTCGAAACATAAGGCGGCGGACTCGTAACCAGGAGGTCCGTGGTTCGAGTCCCGGTTTCAGCGTAGATTTAGTAAAGTATGACAAAAAAAGCGTCGCGGATTTGAGTATATAATATTATTTAATTTTGAATTCATAATTGTGATACCACAATTTTGAAAAACTTTTTTTTTAAAAGATGAGTGTTTTACAGCCTCTTTTAATTTCGTAGCCATGAAACAGGAGCTACTGTAGACGCTTGTGGTCTGCGTTGTAGCCTACCCATCCCGTAGTATGCCTCCCCTCTGATGGGCGAGAAGTGACACAGTACTTCTAATTTAGGTGCTGGGTCAACACGAGCGCAACGGAAGGTATCCCTTACAAACAAATGTAACCAAGTTTTGAATACAATTTTTTGTCGGCGCGGGCGTTCAAAACCCGGGACCTTCCGCATGGCAAGCGAGTGCTTAACCACTGAGCTATTCGTGCGATTTTGAATCGAATTTTTGACTCAGGAGTTAAGGGCTTCTCTACTGAATGAGGAAAAAAGGCCTTATAGGAGGTCTTGAACTAGTAGCTCTACAGAAATGGTACAAAAAGCTCTATATAATAATTATAATAATTTCACACGGAAAATTCTATTCTCTCCATATACATGAGGCTGGCATTTCCGGCCCTATCCAGGCTGGGTTAGGTTAAGGTGGCTAGCTGGTACGATTCCCAGCGAATGGAGGGTTAAACCCCCGTCCTGATCCAGGACGTTAAATCAAATGGAATCGTTGGCGTTGGAATGAGGTTAAACAATGTCGACCCTGCTTGAGCGGGATAAGACAGAGTAAAAGAAGAAGAAGGTGGTTAAGAAGTTTCAACTACAAGAGTTTAAATTCATGCACTGTGCACTGGTAGTCAAGTGGTTAACGCGCTAGTCTGGTCATCCAGGTAGCGTAGGGATCCGTTGGTTCGAATCCGACCCAGTGCATGATTTTTCCTCATTAATTTGAGTTTGTGACCACATAATAATAAGACTCTGAGAGTTAGGTGGTAGAAAATGCTTTGAGCATTAACCTCGCCTGGTGGTTACCTTCCACTAAAGCGTATTATTATTACTATGCACTGGGTGGGATTTGAACCGAAGGATCCGCACGTTACCTGGATTACTAGATTAGCGCCTTTATTTTATTTATTTATTTAGAAACTCTTATTAGCAGAACATGTATACAGACAAACAATGGTAAAAATTAAATATAAAATTGACAGTATTAATAATATTATAAACAAGAAATAAATAAATAAAATATATACATATGTCCTAACAAAAGGGCAGGGTTATTGCCTATGGCAATCTCTTCCACCCAACCCTTTATCCATTCGACCACCAATGTTTGGCCAGCTCTCATTCATAGAAGAGGTGGATGTCTGGTCGATGGCAAAGAACCAGAGATATGCCACTAGCTGTTGCATCTAGGAGCTCTCAGCATACTTATCTAATTGATCAAGTTCTGCTTTGATAATGGTAATTAAAAGTCGCCTGACTAATAGATGTCTCGTCAAATATAGACAGGGTGTAGAGAAAGATGTGCAAAGTTCTCTTAATATAGACAGAGTGTTGAGAAAGATGTGCAAAGTTCTCTTAATATAGACAAGGTGTTGAGAAAGATGTGCAAAGTTTTCTTAATATAGACAAGGTGTTGAGAAAGATCGGCAAAGTTCTCTTTTTGTTAACTCCCGTGATTTCAAATTCTGATTCAGGAATAATGGTTTGAAATTTGGTGTACACATAATTATATATTTTTAAGCCCGAATCAAGGCGGGAGGAATTTTTGGCTACGCCACTGGACAAATTGTACGACCCTATATGTATATCATTTGAGATATCAAAGGGGGGGGGGGGGGGGGGGAGAGAGAGAGAGAGAGAGAGAAGAGAGAGAGAGAAAATGAATACATATAATATATGAAGAAAAAGAAGAAAAAAATAATAAGAAGAAAAATCGCGAATAGGTAGTAGATCATAACCAGAATTATTTATAAACAACCAGAAAGTGCAGATATACAGATAGATTCAATAATATAGGAAACTAGATCTATTAGTTCTATCCAGCCACAGAGAGACACCCCAAGATAGATAGAAAAGGTAACTAGATGAACCAGGCTTTCTCAACATTCAACTATCTTGAGGCCCAGTTTTGAGTTCATTGGTCCGTAAAACTGTCCAATGCAACCGGCCAAATAATAGGTTTTTAAAATCATTCATTTCAAAAATGCAACTTTCCTAACTGCTATGATGCAACTATTTTTTTTTTTTTTTTTTAATTTTTAAAGTTGTAATTCTTACAGTTTTTTTTTAACATAAAAATTGCGTTGAATTTCACACCTTATGATCAAAATATAGCCAAACATATTTTATTTTATTGTTTGAAGCTCATGAGTTTATATTAGTGCTTCAGGTATGTTCTGATATTCACGTACAATATTGTACATCTAGTACAACTCCTCACTTTTCTGTTTATTCTAATACTGATTAGCTACACCAAATAACATTTAATTAAAATAATAATAAGAAATCCAGTAATGGTTACAACTAAAAATAAAATGATAAAAATGAAATTTTTTGGAACATAAAAATAATAATACTTATTTAACAACAATAAAAATAAAATGATTGTAAAATGTAATACCCCTGAGGGTTTGCAGTTGGTACTTCTTCTCCTTAGATCTGCAGAAACCAAATTCACGTGACGACAGAAGACTTGATTTCATTTCAAGGGCGTGGGAACATGAGCCTCATTTCTTGTCACGTGACAATAAAATAATAATAATAACGATTGTAATAATTGTACTACTCGTATGTTTACTAATAATAATATTAAACATATAATATAATGACAATCGCGAATTATGAAATCTTATGTGCTGTTTCAAAACAAAATTTGCATTATTTTTTACTTTTTCTTTTTTAATCAACGTTTTTTGTTATCAGTTTTCACACAAAGCATATATTATGAACAATTAAAATCTGAAATTTTATTATCAATTCTGTCATGTGTAGTATCATAGGTGCATTGAATTTTTCCACATTCATTTGAGTATGTGACCATAAGACTCTGAGGGTTTGGTGGTAGAAAAACGCTTTGAGCATTAACCTCGCCTGGTGCTTACCTTCCAATAAAGAGTATTGTTATTATTATTATTATCAGGTGAATATTCCTTACCTTTTCCGAAACCATGATAAGTAGGAACTACCAGATTAATAATATACTGGGTGCTAGTGGGAACATTTTCTGGTGACTTACCTGAAAGCAAAAGAAAGAGAAACAAAAAATAAAAAAACTATTTCAAAAAGTTGTAGATTACAAAGAAGAAAAGAGTAGATTGCATGATTGGCAAAAATAATAATAGTATTTTTAATTTAATTTATTCATTTATTTTTAAGTGCAACACAAAACAGATGTACCTATGTCAATTACAATTAAATTTGACATACACCCAATGACATTATAATACACTGTTAAGAAGGTGATAGAAGAAGAATGATAATCGTCGGAAAAAGAAGTGGGACTATTGAGTCCTATTTTTCCAGCAGTAAGCCCAAGACGTATTATTATGTGGTACAAATCCGAAATAAGAGGATAACATGTCATGTCCCGGCTGGGTTTCGAACCCACGACCTCCGGATACACAGAGGAAATAGAGATCAAGCAAAAAATAATAGAAAAAGTAAACTTTATATCTGACAAGGATTCTGAGGATGAAACGTATAGACAGAATCAAGATCTCAGTCAAGATCTCATGTTCGATTTTTAGCGTTGGTTTCCTCATTTTAAACACAACGCAAAATGTAGACTGAACTCGACAACAGCATCGTAAGGTTAATACAGGACGCATAAATTGTATTTCCTTCTGATAAGGAAAGTTCAAATCACCACGCGTACTGATCCGAGCCCACCGGCACCGCAAGGGTTAAGCCAGGAGGTATTGTAGAAGGTTATAGCACAGGATGGGGTTACTGGGTCACCCTGGGTACGTTGACCCGCGTTGCTCAGAGACTCATTTCCCCTCTCGGCTTGCACTGCGCAAGTCAAGTGTAGCTCTCTCCCCTATCATGATAAGTATGAGCAGTATGATCACTATACTCCAGAGCTGGACAGTTGGATGAGTCGTGTGTTCAATGATTTGAGTTTTGTGACATGGTTCTCAATGCTCTCTGATCATACAATGATTTGACTTTGGAGACATGGTTTTCAATACTATCTGATCATACAATGATTTGACTTTTGTATGGTTCTGATCATTCAATGATTTGACTTTTGAGATCTCACATCGTTATCAATACTCTCTGATCATACAATGATTTGACTTTTGAGACATGGTTCTCAATGCTATCTGATCACACTCTCTAGCTAGATAACCATACTATGATTTGACTTTTGAGACATGCTTTTCAATGCTATCTGATCATACAATGATTTGACTTTTCAGATGCTTTTCAGTACCTACAACCTGATCATACAATGATTTGACTTTTGAGACATGGTTTTCAATGCTATCTGATCATACAATGATTTGACTTTTGAGACATGCTTTTCAATGCTATCTGATCATACAATGATTTGACTTTTGAGACATGGTTTTCAATGCTATCTGATCATACAATGATTTGACTTTTGAGTTGATCCCTGTTGATCCAAACTATCATTTATAAAATACTTTATATTTATAACCTACCTACTTAACATTCATTTATTTTTTTAAATGTATTATTTATTATTGTATGTACTTTTGTTCACTTTGTATATATTTTTGATGTCAAATACATTGCCTATTATTACAAAATTAAAAAAAAAAAAAAATTACTATCTTGCTTAGTATGATCACTATACTATCATTGATCATTTATACTACCATTATCAAAATTAGTAGTATTTTCCATTATTATTAAACATTTTGGATCAAGTTTTATTTACAAATAACATAGAATATATACATACATAGAAATTAAAATTAACAAAACAAAACTTGATCAAGGGTGGTGCTAATGCCAACGGCATTCTCTTCCGAATGCTGTTAGAGCGCATGCATTGACATACAGGAGTTAATTTAATCATTCATACTATCATGTGGGCATTATGATCAATTATGAATAGTGTGTTGACAGGAATTTGAGATCTCACATGGTTGTCATATCAATACAAACTTGATCATTTCCCGAAAAGTACACTAGTACTTCCATTGGAACACAAAAATGTATATGCAAAAAATAAAGAAACAAAGATCATTATTATTATTATCACCATGTCACCATACTATCTTGAGACTTGATCATTCTTACTATCTAGATAACCATACTATCATTGATCATCCATACTATAGGAGCACTTCAGGTATTTTGCAAGAGACCTCGAGGCTGGCTACTTTTCCAAGGAGATATAGTTCATGTGAGAAAAGTAGAAACTTATCATCATCCAAACCAGGAAGAAGAAATAATGTGAGTGATGGAGGGAGAGAGAAGAGAGGAGAGAGAGAGATAGAAAGATGAAATGTAAAAGAGAGAGAGATAGAGATAACTACTTTCACACTCTGATTTGGGCACTTTTCCGGGCACTATGGGAAATAAGTTGCTGGAAAGTAGCAACTTATCAACAACAACAAAAAAACAGGAAGAAAAGTGTGAATGATGGAGAGAGAGAGAAAGAGAGAGGAGAGAGAGAGAGAGAGAAAGAGAGGAGAGAGATGAAAGAGAAAGAGAGAGAAAGAACTACTTTTACTCTATCATGTGGAGGCCCTCCATCTCCAGTCACATCAACAAGAGAACAATGATCTCTAAAGCCGGAGATCTTAACCCATCAGGTGCCCAATGGACCGACCGACTTCAGTAGGTCTGGCTAGGAGAATTCAGACAGAGAGAGGATCTCTCTGGACGACTTAGTTTTTTTTTTTTTTAAGTTATCATTGTGTTAATTACTTTCGTGATATTCCAACTGCTCAAACTCGCTAAAGCCGATCTTATTGCTTAGTCGAGATACTTTAGCTGGATACTGGCGGAAAGTATATAATGGTTCCAAGTATATAAAATGGTAAAAAGTCCTGGCCTTCCTTGACCTAGATCTACTTTGAAAGTTCATGAAAAAATATGTTTTGTTGATCTTTCACTCCATTTCAACTGATTTACCTAGATGAAATTCATAAAAATAACAAAACAATAATTAAAATACAAAAGTATTTTTTTTTCGTTTTTTTTTCCTCAACTGGGATTCGAACCCACGACACACTGTGAGGTCCGATCGGCGACCACACAGACACCCGGGGTCAAGAACCGACAGGGGTTAATCGTGTTCTCCGGTAGAGGTCGCTGACCTCAGCAGAGATAAAGTCAGGCAGGAATTCTGAGAGGATTTCGATTTTTTTTTTTTTTTTTTTCGTGTTTTTACTTTCATAAGGAAAAGTTCCTGGGAAGTGAAAGTCCTGAGTTCGATCTTCGCTCCGGTCGAGGAGAAACGCGAGAAATGAGAATTGGGTTGCTCCGGACTTCTCATCGGTGATGCGGGGATTCGAAACCTTTTGTTACTTTCCAAATATCGTAATTTACTTCCGATTAATTTCTAATCGATAAATTTCTAATAAGAAATCGAAAGTATTGTGTTCGTTTTGTTAAAAAAAATTTTTTGCTTTGATTTCAATTTTTTTCAATTTCTGAACGTTTCATAACCTCCTGATCAACTTTTTTTTACTTTCAATCTGGCGTTTTTAAAATTCTTCTGGCTGTTTAATGTTTCGGAATATTCTGATTTTTACTTTTTAAATATTAATTACCTATACCACTTATGTATGAGGAATCTTTTTATTTATTGGTGTTCAATTGTGATTTGACTCGAGTCTTGTAGGTGTTATTTCGGCTTCTATCTACCATTCCTATACACACAAAGGTACGCCACTTTTTTCTATATTTCTTTCTTTCGGTCATCTTCGCCCACATCTCGCTCAAGCTTCGTTTTTTTTCCGCCTTTCTTGCTTTTCAATAATCATTCAAGCTTCGTAGTATTTCGCACATCTTTCGCACCCCCTCCATTAGCTGAGAATCGTTAAAGAAGTACACTCGAGCTTCGTTTGATTTCGTCCTCTGTCGCCCATCTTCGTAGAGAACTCGTGACGTCACTTCGTGCAATCTCGTTTCCTCTCGGCCATTCTCGACGAGGGCTCACTCAAGCCCAGGAATGTTTCGCCTATATGAATGAATGATTAGGTTATATACTCGGATGCAAGCATTACAATATCGGAGTACGGGAGTACCTATCTCAAGGTGGACTTGTTATAGGTGTAATTTGAGATAGGTAAGCGAAGAATCTACCGGGTGGTCCAGGTGTACTTATATATTCATGGAGAAAGACAAGGAAGAGAATGCCGTTGGCAGTAGCACCGCCCGTGATCAAGTTTTGTTTTGTTAATTTCAATTTCTATGTAAATATTCTGAGGAGTTTTTTTTCATTTCTGTAAATTCTGTAAACTATGTTAAATTGTAAAAAATATGCAAAAATAAAGGCTATCTTATCTTATGTAAAAAAATTTATGTACCTACATAGTTGTAAATAAAACTTGATCTAACATGTTCAATAATAATAATGGAGGAATAATTCATGGAGACGTCATAACTTATATCTCATAGCTAACAAATGTGTCCCATAACAAAATATCCAATATGGCTACCATTACCTTCAAGAGCAAGAGAAAAAAATAATTTGTTTTTGTTGTACTTTATAGAGGTGCTAAATAAATAAAGAGGTGCTATATTAAACTGTTAGCGTAATGGGACTTCCTGTCTCGAGCCGACAGTCTAAATAAAGCACTACTATACTATACTATACTATACTTTCCTCTGTGTTCCAACTAACCAGAATGGCCGATTTTAAGGGGTAAATTTGAGGTTTTACGAGTTATCGATGGGTTAACCAACCTTGATAGATAAGGCGAGGAGGCAGATTCGTGAACTGGGAGTCCATGGTTCGAATCTAGTGAGGCAAGTATTTTAGTAAAGCGAGTTTGAGTGATTGTGCTATGACGATTGTGATTCACACAAATATGATAACCTAACTTTAACTTAGTAATAGTAGTTATCATGTTTGAGTTGATCACTATGTAATAATAATAATAATAAATAGATTTTATTTCATTTCACATTTTTTTTTCTTCTAAATCCCCTTGAAGTACAATACCTGTTGTACTTTTAGGGGGTAACAATTGCTTGATTTACTCAAACTAGCTTTACTAAATCTTTGCTTAACTTGGGACTCGAACCACCGACCTCCGCGGTTGGTAAACACTGATTGGTTGGTTGGTAACTCTGGTTTACAAGTTCCTTATAGAATAGAATAGAATATACCTTGTTTATACTGCCGAGGTAAGACTGAAAAGTCCCTTTACTCCAGCAGTCAAACAGGTCTTATATATTTTATAGGATAAAATTGGCAATGGATTAGTATTGATCTCCCGAATTAAATCGTTCGTGAATAGTCTTATGAAGTACATAGGCCTTTAATAAATTAGATCTAATTACATTGTGTGAATCACCCAGTATATGATATTGGATAATAATGCATGTTTTTATTTACTTGTGTTGCTATACTATTGCTACATGTGATCGCTGTAATTATATGTACATAAATAAATTATATATATAAAACCTACGATGTCTTCTTCTTGTTGCAATTCTTCAACTCATATTTCGCAATCAGATATGAAGATTTCGACAAGTATTTTTTGAGAATCACGCTTGATGAACAAGTTTTAAATGATTTATGTATGCTAGAGTTGCACTTTTTCATGAACCATTAAAATTAGAGGAAGGGCGCCGAAAGTAGACCCCCAATTAATTGATATTTTCCTATAATAAACATTGGTGAAAATAAAAAGCGGTGCTGTATTTGCCACACATCACATTTGTTGTGTTTTTTTTGTAATTTGAGCCAGCACGGAGATCGGCCAACTAAATTTATTTGGGACTCAAACCACTAACCTCCAGGTTACGAGTCCGCCGCCTTATCAATCGGGCAACTGAGAAAACAAACGAACAAAAAAATAATAATAATCCCCGAGGCGAGGATTTTTTTTTCGAACTCTTGATCGAACCTGGACCCACACACTCGAAGATATAGCAGCGCTCTATCCCACTATCAGACTGACGACAGGTTTCATCAGTAGTATAAGAAAACGTAAAATAATTCCCAATGAAGACATAATGATCGCTGCAATAGTGGACTTACTTATCAATGAAATAGCGACCTTGACTGACTAATCTAATTATGAATGAAGAAATAACTAGATCCTTGAGAATGCCATCCTCAAGAAATATGTATCATACATCAGAACTTATAACTCATCCTGAGAAATGCATCGAGCTGAGAAGAAAGATATGAGAAATATCTTCGAGCAGCGTCAGGTGTGAGAAATATAATTTTTTTTTCTTCATAATTATTGTTTTTCCTTAATTCATAATGTTCATAATTATATTTATACTATAGTGATACACATAATTCACTTCATAATCTTGTTTTCATTACAAAATATGCTCAAACCAAACTAAAACCAACCGAACTTGGGACTCGAAACACCGATCTCATTGTTACGAGTCCACTAAAAATACTAAATCAATGTATTAATATGTCCTATCTGCCGATAGTGCTGATACCGACCTCAGTAGCTTGATCGATAAGGCGGCGGACTTGTAACCTAGAGGTCGGTGGTTCAAGTCCCGGTTTCAGCGTACATTTAGTAAAGCGAGTTTCAGTAGTTGTGATTAACACATATATGATAACTTTATCAAATACTGAAAATATCCTAGGTACTGTAAAAGATACCTAGGTAATGCAAAGGATACCTAGGTAATGCAAAGGATACCTAGGTACTGAAAAAGATACCAAGGTACTGCAAAAGATAACTAGGTACTGCAAAAGATACTTAGGTACTGTAGAAGATACCAAGGTAATGCAAAAGATACCTAGGTACTGCAGAAGATACCAAGGTACTGCAAGAGATACCAAGGTACTGCAAAAGATACCTAGGTACTGCAAGAGATACCAAGGTACTGCAAAAGATACCTAGGTACTGCAGAAGATACCAAGGTACTGCAAAAGATACGTAGGTACTGCAAAAGATAAAGCCAGTGGAAGCTTCGATACTAAATTTCGTGCCAGTTCTATGCCTAATGAATCCCACTGTTCAAATGACCGATAATGTTTATCATACGCGGCCAGATCAATGACCTTTACGCTGCGTTTTTTTCAACGTTAATATTTCCTGTACGTTAGCCAGAACATGAAAAGGGCGTTATACTGGATCTAGTAAATCTAGTTATCATTTAGTTTATAGTTACCAGGAGTGAAGCTGGTAGTATGAAAGATAGAGAAGATGCCATAAAAATGATTAAATAGGTCATTAGGAACCTACGAGAAAAAATTTGCAAAATATCGAGAGTTTTTTTCTCTTGAAAAGCCGATTGACGGACTCAACTTTGAAAGAAAAAAAGTTCGGTATTCCTTAATTCTGAATTAGATAAATTAGATTGACCAGAAAAATCTCAGTGCAACCAATTCTACAAATTAATAATGAAATGATGGTCATTGATTTGAAATTTTAATAAATAAAGACCAAAAGAGATTGATTTTGTAAGAGATGAAGAACCTCGCAGAATGAAGTGACAAATTGAATTTTTTTTAAATATATACTTAGTTATAATATAATTTGACATTTATATATTAAGATATAACAATATAATATTTATCTAAATATTTACATATTAATATTACCATCTCAAAATTCAGAGTTATTATTTTGATAATGATGACCAGATGATCATTATGAAACGCAAATGAAAATTATTATAATAATTATAAAAATTTGGTACTCATCGCCTTCTCGTGTCTCGTTGACAAAACGAAGGTGCCGGGATTTAACAAGGAGGTCCATATTAGGCAACGTCCCACGTGCTCCTAAGCGGTGTCACAAGTTCATTCAGAAACGTGCGGTTACCAGGTGGGACCCACAACCGGGAGATTCAGGGTTCGGTAACCGCTAGAGGAGACCGAAAATCGGACTGACCCATTTTTTAATGTGATTTATTTTATTTTATTTCTGTAGTTGAAAGCGACGTAAATTCGTAAAAAATATTGTATTGTTTTTCCCTTTTGATAAATCCCAGAATGACCTTGAAAGGTGAGATCTTAAGGTAGGTACAGTAAAGTATAGTAGTGCTTTATTTAGACTGTCGGCTCGAGACAAGAAGTCCCATTACGCTAAGATTCTACAGTTAATTTTTACATGCTTTTTCCTGGTAATATACTTCAACCTGGATATTAGAAAACTAGTTCCATGACGATTTTACCTCCTTACAAGGGGAAATAACCTCTTTATATTAGAATAAACCTGGTTCTAATATTTTATCCACGTCCAAGTGTGATGTTTCGCCTCAGCCGGGTTCGAACCTGCAATCCGCGGGTCAAGACAACGAGTCCACCAGAGAGATCGCTAGTAGTTTTTCCTCCCGTGGTTGATAATTTACCGAATGACCTGAGCGCTGTGGGGTCAATGGCTTCAGGCCAGGTATATACCAAGGCACTTCACTCCTCAATCCACATCATACGGATCACTCCTTGGCGATCTGACTCAGATCACGTCCGGGTTTGTGAAGATGGCGATCATCATCATCATCATCATCAACTTTCGACGAGGGGTATAACTATATGTTAATTTGTTGCGTTAAGTTTGTATTGTACAAAATAAAGTATAAAACATATTGAAAAAAAAAAAAAAAAAAAATCATCATCATCATCATCAAGTCATGTGATGAAAAATTCGACGATGCTGTCGAATTCGAAAAAAAGTTTTACATTAAATTCGTGGCCGACGGAGAATTTCGATTTTTTTAATTGATTTTGGAAGAAATATGCGTATTAAAAGCGTTTATTAAAATATCTATGCACCAAGGGTTGGGTGGAAGAGATTGCCATAGGCAATAACTCCGCCCTTTAGTCAGGACATTTATGTTTATATATATTTTCTATTCTTTTTCCTTTTTATTGTATATATTGTTTACTTGTTTTTTTTTTTTCATTGTTGAAATAATTATTTGTATCGTACATAATGTCAATTTTTATCTAATAAAGTATTGAATAATAATAATAATAATTTATGCATATATAATGTAGGAATAGGTATTAATAATAATTAATCATTGCATAAATCCTTTCAGAATATTTACCATTCATTCTCCAACCCTTAAGAAGACATAGTCAGCCAGTCAGACACGCACAGATTTGAGTTTTATATATTATTATAATTATATAGAGATGATACTTGAAAATGACAAAAAAAATGTACTTGACATTGCGTTGACCCTTAGCAATTTCCGAATCCCCTAATAGTTTACCAGATGGACCCTAAATAATCTACTGCAATGAAGCGTTGACCCTTGGCAGTTTGTTAATCCTCTTATAGTCTCCAAAATGTAATCTACTGCACCCTAAATAATCTACTGCAGTAACCAATGTAAACATATCACTTCCTCAAGGCACTCGGACAATCTATTGGGATATTCTGGACAATCTGTTAATACGAGCAAATCACAACTTCCTCAGTGGACCTCAGATACTAAATATTCTACCACTTCAGTTTTTCGCATGTCTGTATGTTTGTCCAGGTGGGTTCACTTAATGATGCAATATCCTGACCTCTTTGTATGCGATGGATCAATAGTAATAATAATAACACTCTTTAGTGGAAGTTAACCACCAGGCGAGGTGAATGCTCAAAGCAGTTTCTACCACCTAACCCTCAGAGTCTTATTATTATGTGGTCACAAACTCAAATTAATGAGGAAAAATTAATGCACTGGGTGGGATTCAAACCAGTAGTAGTGAGATTCTAGCCAAAAGCAAGCATAGTGTTGTTATTATCTATGTCTATGCCATCAAGTCTCCTCTCTGTTTCAATCTGTATAAATTGGAAATTGAGAATCAGATTTTAAGGTCAAATTTACCTCTCTATAGTGGATTATATACACTTAAGAGAAACCTTGATATAAGAGAGAAAAAAATCCGGTCCTTTGAGATCTCTTATATCCATGTTTGACTGTATTAGGTAAAAAATATGTAACTAATTATCTAATTAATAAAAAAAAATAAAAAATAATAACTAGTTATTCCCTCTCTTGTTTATTTAGCGACCAATTCATTTGGGTAGAAAAAAACTCGCAAGAAACACGAAAAAAGAAGTTCTGTAAAAAAAAACTCGGGGGGAAAATATTTCATAATTCTTGCAATTTTTACCTGTGTGAAAAAAAGTTCAGTTTATGAAAAATGTGTATACTGACACATATCTACATATATTTATTGAACCAAAGTTACTGAGGAGGTCACGTCAAGTCCAGAAATATAAGGAGAAAAAACTAAAACAAAAGTTTTTTTTTTTACAAAAATGAGTCGGTACTACTTTATATATCTTATTATATTAGATGTTCTCGGAAGTAAAAATATATGTTTATATCTGAAGCTATTATGTAAGAACAATTGGCATTCAGAACATAAGGTCTTCTCCTGTGTTTTTTCTTTAGTTTGCTGATTCTACTAATGTATATACTTTTTCTATCTATTTACTACTAATTCTACTAATGTATATACTTCTATCTATTTACTATCGAGGTACTAACTATTGTCAACTTGCACTTATCTCTCAACTTGTACCAAGCATTTGTCTAATGGCATGTTATACATTGTATGCTGAGCCATTATGATTAATATAATATGGTACAATCAGTACATACATACTCCTTCATCTATGTATGTAGGTATAATATGGTACAATCAATACATACATAGGTACTCCTTCATTTATATATGTAGGTATAATATGGTACAATCAGTACATACATACTCCTTCATCTATGTATGTATGTATAATATGGTACAATCAGTACCTACATATAATAATAATAATAATAACACTCTTTAGTGGAAGGTAACCAACGGCCGAGTTTATTGTTCAAAGCATTTTCTACCACCTAACCCTCAGAGTCTTATTATTATGTGGTCACAAAATCAAATTAATAAGGATAATTTTTTTTTTTAAAATATATTTTAAAACACAAAGACTTCATTCAATGAATTTGTGAAGGGGAATGAGCCCGCAATTAAAATAGTTGACTACTTGCAAAAACCAGAAGGTAGTTGGATGTGCTCGAAAGTTAAAGACGGATGTAAATTAACACAGTTTTTTTTTACCGACCTCCTTAGATTAAGGCGGTGGTGGACTTGAAACCCGGAGGTCGGTGGTTCAAGTCTCAAGTTAAGCAAAGATTAAGTCAAGCGAATTTGAGAGGTTGTGACATAACCCCGCCCTTTAGTTAGGACACATATTATCGATATATTTATTTATTTTATTTTTCTTTTCTTCTATTAGATATATTGTATTTTAAATTGTAATTATTTGTGTTGTATATAATATGTCCTATTAATAAAGTGTAAATAAACAAATAAAAATGAAAAGAAAAGAAAGTATTATTTTTTTTTATCACGACACACGAAAAAAAAAATAGCGAAAATTCTCGTGCGCGGTCGGGTCTTGAACCCAGGACCTCTGGCTTGTTCCGCGGCCACGTACTTGAAGTACATTAGGTACCTCAGGTCATCAACCCTTGGGTACACTCATTGTTGATCACGGCATTACATACATCATATTGCAGTGCCCGTGTGTTGTGTCTCTCTATCCGAGTTTCATTCACAGTGCCGTATGAGGTTTGACATATTTCTTTGAGGTTTGACATTTATCGCCTGGAAAATTTGTCTGGCTGGGGACTATAAACAGGGAGTAGACCAGCAGTCTGCCTGGGGGACTATAAACAGGGAGTAGACTAGCAGTCTGGCTGGAGGACTATAAACAGGGAGTTGACCAGCATTGGCTTGGTTCTGGGAGGCCTTGTCAACTATTAGCCTCCTTGTAAAGACAGTGGTAGAAGTGCTGAGTCATTCGTCCACTGTCTGGCTACCATCGTTCACGATTACGCCACCCTATGATAATATGATGATGACAAAAATTTGTAACTTCTATGTAAGTTTCCAGCGAATGGAGGGTAAAACGTCCGTCGTAATATGACCATGTAGTTGAGAGCGACGTAAAAGGAAACAAACGAAAACAAAACTTAGGGCGAAATTAATAGACAACATCAATAACTTAAGTCGTTGGTAAGTGTCACTTACTTTACTTTACTTCTTACTTACTTGACATCACACATGGACTCGGAAAGAAAGTAGGTAGGTGTCGATTTTCCCTATCTTACACAGTACGCAATCCGTGACTTAGCGCCACAGAGGCATTACAAAATTGTTTATTCATTCCGCCCTTAATGTTATGAATTACAAAACTAGCAGATTTTTCAATTTTTTCTTCATATTTGTGTTCATATTCACCTTAATGATATAACATTACTCAATCTCGCTTAAATTCGGCTGATCTCACGGTTACAAGTACGCCACCTAACTCTCAAATCTAACCCAGCATAGACAATGGCAATCTCTTCCCAAACCCAACATCCATCGGTCGGAAAATTGGGGAACCTAGAGCCGACATAGCCGCCACTGCTCTATCCTATCTGGTTGTTTCCCATGTTGGATTTCAGCCTGCCAAACCGTCTATGGCGGCATATAGGGTGGTCCAAGGGAACAAGAGAAAATGAGTGTCGGGAAAATATTAAAATTTTCCGAAATAATTCCACCGAGGTTATGTAAAAGTCAAGTCACGGCCATGTGGTGAACCCTGGTGGTGCGCAGGTCGATTGCGCATACATGAGGAAAAATCAACAAAAAAAACCTACCTACCTACATTTCTAACCACAAAAAAACACTTGCAAAAATAAACACAAAAAACACTTGCATTTCGGTACCTAATACCTACATATAATTATGGCAGGGTTAGAAAAAATACAAGTAAGAAATTTGCACATATTATATTATGTGCTTAAGGTAAAGTGCTCATATGGGTGGCGCCCGCTAGATTAATTGACAACTTTCGAATAGCCAAAGAATCGACAGGATCTGATCTCAAGTACGCATCATGCCGAGAAAAGCACCAAAAATTGACGGAAGATTGATTGAAGCTGTGCAAATTCTACAAGGACACCCTTATTTGCCAAAAAAAGTAAAAAAAAAAATATGTATATACATATACATATACATTCCCACAAGCTTTCTAAGCTAAAAGCTGTGAATTTTAGTCATGAAGACAGTATATTTTTTCGAGTAAGTAATATGCTTGAAATTATTGCATATATTTACTTTAAATCCATACCTTTATTCCCTTCTCTTTATTCTAAATCTGGCTACATGTTCAAACCTACTCAGCAAACTATATGCATATTACTTCCGATGAATGTCTAATATTAGAATAATATTTTTGCTCCGATTTTTTCGTCTACACCGACTGATATAGATATTGATAATTCTAATGGGAACAGCTGTATTAACATGAATACATTGTCTACAATGCGACATGGCACTGTATTGTACGGCTCATGTGGCTAAGTATGGATGGTTACGTTATCTTCATTGAATTAATAGTTTACACGTTGAGAGAGGGAAGAAGGAAGGGAGAGAGTGAAATATGAGAGAGAGAGATTTGATCAAAATTTATTGGTTTTGCCGGAGATCGAATTTGTACCCTCATCATCATCATCATAGGGTAGCGTCATCATGAACGATGGTAGCCAGACAATGGAGGAATGAATCTGCACTTCTACCACTAGATACAAGGATGCTAATAATTGACAAGGGCCCCCCGAACCAAGCCAATGTTGGTCTACACCCTGTTTATAGTCCCCCAGCCAGACTGCTAGTTTCCTCCCTGTTTATAGTCACCCAGCCAGACTGCTGGTCTCTTCCCTGTTTATAGTCCTCCAGCAAGACTTCTGGTCTCCTCTCTGTTTAGAGTCCCCCAGCAAGACTGCTAGTCTCCTCCCTGTTTATAGTGCCCTAGCTAGAATTGTACCCTCGCATGAACAAAATATTAACAATGTATAATTTCAATTATGATCTGATCAAGAAGAATATAATAAAATAATATAGCCCTATATGCCCTACCAAGACTAATGAGTCTCATTATTTCAGCAGTAAGCCAAGACTTATTATTATGTCGTTTAACTCCCAAATGAGAGGATACCTTGTAATGTCCTGGTTGGGTTTCGAACTCGCGACCTCTGGATTACCAGATCGACGACTCAGCTACCGGGACATGAATAAGAGACTTTGACTTATGTCTTGTAATTCCGAGGGGGACGCAGGGCCTCATTGATATAATGAATAATAGAGCTGACTATAATAATGAATACTTGTGACTACTGCCCGTAGCCCTGAGATCCTGAGTTCGATTCCCGATTGGAGAAAAGTTTTCGAAGAAAATTCTGTTCCCTCCAAACACGTGAGGCTGGCATTTCCGGCCCTACCCAGGCTGGGTGAGGTTAATGTGGGTAGCTGGTACGATACTCAGCGACTGGAGGGTAAAACCCCCGTCCTGATCGGGACGTTAAAACCTAATAGAATCGTCGGTGTTAGGAAGGGCATCCTGCCGTAAAAAAATGTGCCAGAACCAACCAACCTCAACCATGAGGTTGAACAACGTCGACCCTGCTCAAGCGGAATAAGACAGAGTAAAAGAAGAAGAGAGCTGACCAGCTGACTATAATTTTATTATTACTAGTAGTGCGTGTGTGTTCCGAAAAGGTCATTCAGGGACAAATATAAACACCTATTGTGTCGGATAGCTAATTATAAGTTATATAATGGTAAGGAAAAGGTGCATGACACCAGTATAATAGGTCACAGGTCACTATTATGACATAAGTTATGCTATTTTTGTAAGGTGTAAACCAAAATGCACTTCTGAGAAGAGTACACAGTATTGCCAATCAAACAAAACAGGTACCTCGGTCACCTTTTGTGTCACAAATAATGGTGTCAAAAATAAACACTAGGTTATAAAAATAGTGTGTCAAAAATATAGGTTTCAAGAATGGTGTCAAAATAGATGATTTAAATTTGATTTTCTTTCAAATTATTTTAGGTCAAATGCCACAAATTGTCGGGATGACTGACCTATTCATGTTCTAAAAAGTTGTTTTCTGGAAATCCCGAAATAACTTCAAAATTCTTCCGTTTCCATTTATATTAAAATAAAATGAAATAGGTAATTAGCCTCTTTAATTGGTTATTTTGAGACGGTGGTTTCAAAATGTCGAACAATGGATTGTATAATAGATAATAAGTGGTCTTTTCTTGGTTTGGCTTGTACAAACTAGAATTTAGGAAGTAGATAGAATTTTCGGATGGTTTCAAGAAGGTTGTTGTCTGGACTTGGGCAATTATAGATCATAAAAAATAATGACCTGAAATTTACTACTGGGATTGGAAGCATTAGAAAATTCATACCGAGGTATCTTACTAGCTGGTTCTACTGTATTATAGTCTTATTAATCACAAAGGCATGCCAAAACTAGTGGTTCTGTGGACTGACCTCTGCAGCTCAATAAGGCGCCAGAATCGTAACCTGATGTGGAGGTCGGTGGTTTGAGTCCCAAGACCAGCAATAATTTCGTAAACAGAATCACGATTGTGTACGAGACAATTATGATTGATTTGAGTACATGGAAATTTACAATATTGTTCATCTTAGCTCTGTCTGTCCCTGTAGCTCAGTGGTAAAGGCGACACTCTGTGAATCCAGAGATTCCAGAGGTCGCGGGTTCGAAACCCAGCCGGGGCAATACAAGTTATCCTCCCATTTTGGGATTTTTACCACATAATAATACGTCTTGGGCTTACTGCTGTGGAATAATGGGACTTAATAGTCCTAATCGGGCAGTATAAATAAGGCGATGTTATTATTATTATTCATCAACAACCTGTACGATTCTTGGACATACCTGTTGTGCAATTGTTTGACATATTATTCTATCTTATATTATTATTATTATCTTATATCTAAAGGATTGTCTGAGGACTTACCGTGTGCTTTCGAATTTCAACGTGGATGCGGCGTCCGGACGGCAGAGCGGGGACAGGCATGACTATTTGACTAAGAGGAGGGGGGCGGGGCGTGGCAGTGAAGAGACAGCTGAGGGAGTGGAAGGCGGGACTTCTCAGCTTGGAGGCGGGGCTTAATGACGCTAGGGGGCGCCGAATGCAAGTGGGGGCGGTGAGAAATGAAATCTCTTCAATTGAATTCAAATTTAAACGACTAAAATAAAACTTCTTTTTCTTTATCTAATAAACAACAGTGTTCTCTTTATGAAAGTCGCTGCAGACTGACTATTCGACACAGGTGCTGATTCGTGAATGTTCGGGAAATCTGAGTCAGCAGGGAATTGCTTCGGGTTTGATTCGGCAGACGTCGGTTCTTGCGAAGGCAGTAGCTGCTATCTTCGTGCTGAGGATGTCGGACAAGTGAGAGTCCGCAGTTCATGTTTTCTTGGGTTTTTTTTTGTGGTGGCGTTTGAGTCAAGTTGAAATTTCGAGTCGACTTGAGTTGGGATGTTTGAGTCAAGTTGAGTTGGGATGTTTGAGTCAACTTGAAGAATTGGAGTCAATTGAGGAAATGTCCGCAATTTGAGAGAATTTAAGGGGAAATTGTCTCGTAAAAACGCTTCTGGGATTGAATGTCCGTGGAAGTGTTAGGAAAATTGTCTGTTGCGCCCTTTGTGCCTCAGTATTGACCAGTGGGGTCCAAACTCTTGGGCGTCATTTTGATTTCAACAATTTCTAATAAAGTCTGCTGATAGCGAGTCGACAAAGATCAGCTTGGAAAGACTCTTGGAATGACTGTTCAGTAAACACCAGTCGGATCTAAACCCATTTTGAAAGATTTTGGTTCAACTAAATTTCAAACGAATCTCTAAAAGCTCTTCGAGTCAGTAAACACCGGTAGGATCTAGACCCATTTTGAATCGATTAGATATTAAAAAGTTTTGTAATTAAATATCAGTGAGAAGGTTTAAATCGACAGGTTTTCGGAATTGACTATCTTGAATCTCGAATGAAAAGGTATAGGCAGAGTGGAGAAGTCTTATCGTTAGTTGAAACAGTCAGCTGATTCTACTGGACACGTAATGAGGAAAGTGATAAGCAATAATTGGTTGCTCGTTTTTATCAGAAAATGAACCCGGCTAGTTATTGAATCGAAATAAAATTCAGGGTCTCTCACGATAAAATTGGGAGTTTTTGCCGTCTCAATAGACACCAGTGGGATCCAGCACGTACATTGGAAAGCCTTTTGTGGGGAAATCGAATTTACAAAAAAAACACAAGTTTTCACAAGAAATTTGAACTAGATTTCTCGAAAGTAAAGTCCAGCTCTCGCGTTTCAATAGATCCCGGTCGGATCAAGGGCGTAAAACATTGAAAAGCCGGTGGTGAAAATCATAAAAAAAGTTAAATTAAAACAAAAAGTTCACTCACGCACAGTTATCTTGAAGGCGAAATAAAAAACACAAGTCGAAAAAGCAAGTTCGTAGTTCTCAAGTCTTCGTCGGAAAAAAAAGACTAAAAAGCGCGATGAAATTTCTAAAAACACTAAAAAATAAAAACTGCAATTTGATTTTAAAAAGAACGAAAAAAAAATGCTGCTCTCTGATGCTGTCGCTCGACAAAGGTGGAATCGACTGAAAGAACGGACACTGATTTTCTCGTATTTATATTAAAGGTTAAAAAAAAAAAATATATATATATGTGTGCGACAGAAAAAAAAAAGTCCGGTGAAAATTCGAGTGCTGAAGAAAAATCGGAAATTAATAAGTGGTAAAAAAAAAGGTGGTTATCGGATGAATGAAAGCGAGCGCTCAGGGATAGACCGAGTTCTCGGCGGTTGACTGATAAAGTGAAGTGTACTCGAGATAAGTTCACCAACGTCGGGACCTGAGACTCACGTGGTCGATTCCCCTCACTTCTCCTTGATTCCTGGTCTCCATGCGACGAGATGCAAGTATTTAATTTAGACGTGACTAACGCGAGAAAATCGAAATCCCAGGACGGCTCAGGAAACGGTGCGCTCGATAAAGAAATTGCAGCCGAAAAAGAAATTAATAATAATATCGCCTTATTTATACCCAGGCTGGGTGAGGTCAATTTGGTAGCTGGTACGATTCCCAGCGAATGGAGGCTAAAATCCCCCGTCCTAATCCAGGATGTAAAATCAAATAGAGTCGTTGGCGTTATTAACGGCATCCAGCCGTAAAAAATGTGCTAAACCAATCAACCCGAACGACATGAGGTTGAAAAACGTCGACTCTGCTCAAGCGGTATAAGACAGAGTAAAAGAAGAAGAAGATCGCCTTATTTATAATGCCCGATTAGCACCATTAAGTCCCATTATTCCAGCAGTAAGCCCAAGACATATTATTATGTGGTAAAAATTCCAAAGAGGAGGTTAAATTGTCATGGCTCAGCTGAGTTTCGAACCCGTGACCTCTGGATTCACAGAGTGCCGCTTTTACCACTGCGGTAGCTCAGTGATCTGGATATAAGAGATCTGGATAAAAAAGTCGGATTTTCAGCCAATCACAGCGCACTAAGTCCGAATTCAGGGAATTATTATTATTTAAAGTTTTAAACGTTATCATATTTGTGTTTATCACTTTCGTGATATCACAACTACTCAAACTCGCTTTACTAAATCTACGCTGAAACCGGGACTTGAACCACCGACCTCCAGGTTACAAGTCCGCTGCCTTATCGATCAAGCTACTGAGGTCGGATTTATTATACCTGGTTGCAGGATTTCTGGGCTTAGTTTGGAGGGGGAGGGGTTGTCCAGTACTGAACACCCAATGTCCAGAAGCCTGTTCCCTTCATGAGAAGAGTCAGTCTCTGGTGTTCTTGGTCATGGAGATCTTCGAGACTACTGGATTCAAAAATCCTAAATCTTCTGTTGTCCAGCTCCTCACATTCAAAAAGAATGTGGGTTGCTGTTTCTTCTTCCAGGCGACCAGGCCACATGGCCACAGCCTAAAATATCAAACCCAAGTAAGTTTGGGAAAAGGCAAAGTGAAAGAAGAAGAAGCCAAGTGTTTCTGCGTTCTTGTATTTTTCTATTAAGTACCTCTTATTTATTTATTTATATATAATTTTTATTTTTATATTATATATACATTATTTTTGTCCACTTGTTATTCAGGTCATGTCACACAAAGTTTTTTCCTTTGGCAGAGAGAACACTTGCTCCATTACCTCTCTGGATTGCAAGTCCAAGACAATCTTGGTGTGTCCAAGACAATCTTGGTGTGAGAAATTATTTGTATATTATGAACCAAAAAAAAAAAAAGAATGAGCCAGGGAAAAGAGATAAATGTCCATTTATTTCAATTCGAGATAATTCCATTCTAAGTTTTTATACCTCCTAGTTCCTCGGTCGGCAATTAGCGGACCGGACCGCGAAGCTCATTTGTCCGGCCCGCGAACAAAATTTTAGGTTCGAAACATCATAATTTTTTCTCTTTTTAAAAAAAAATTGATTTGCAAGAAGAAGTAGTCCTAAAAATGTGCAAAGAGACAGTATCTACAGAAGAGTTTTGGTGTAAGAAAGTTCCAAAAGGCTGATGGTTCTTATTAATCCGGATCGCGGAGATTTTTCTCATGTTAATCCGGACCCTAACAGGATTTAATTGCCGACCCCTGTTCTAGACTTTCATCTTTCAAGATCATGGACTATCATCTTTCTTTCCTAAAAGCGATGTAACTCTCGTCTTTCTTCCCTTTACGCACATTTTAAAAACGTAAATATCTACTCACGCTCAACTTTATTCCATATTACTTCCAAGAAATTTCTAATATTAGAAATCGGAAGTATTGTGTTGGGTATTTGTAAAAAATAATTTCTTTTTTTGGTATGGTATGGCTGCATAAAGTCCTGCTAGAATTTTAAAATTTTGAGCATCAAAATTTCAACTCAAAATTCTAGGAAGACATCCAAAGAAGGCGTTTCAAGGACAAGCTCAATAAGAAGATGAAAGGAGAAAAATTGATTGTTTTTAATAGAAGGCCAAAATGTTTACGAAAAAAAAAAAAAAATAATAATAATAATATTTTTTGCTCCGATTTCAATATGTTTCATATTTCTGGACGTTTTTTTAACGTGTCTACATATTTTTACAGTATCAAACACCTCTAATCCCGTGTCTAAAAATATTGAAATCGGAGCAAAAAAAATATTATCACCTAATGTTTATTATTATTTTTATTTTTTTTTAAGGTAAGTGTGCCCCGGAACCGCTTTCGCATTACTTCAGGGCACTTTACCTTTACATTCATGCCATTCCGGAAACGGAAAATTTCGGTCAGAAATTTCCGCTCCGGCCGGGATTCGAACCCGCAACCTCCGGGTCAGTAACCAACGTGTCTAACTCAATTTTTGAAACTTTGGACCGTCATCCTACTTCCCCCCTGTGTTCAATGTGAAGAGCCGCCGCCCAGGTATCCACATCTAGACCGTCGTATCCCCTCCACCGCGCAACTCCATTCCAGAGCCTCCCACCACTCCACCGATCAGCTGGTGATTGCTTCCCCTCCCCAGGTCTGAACCCAGGGGATGCCACCGGTCTCCGAACCAACCATTCATTCACGAGAGACGCGAACATCTCGCGAGATTTCGCGAGAAAGACAGATGAACGACGAACGCGATTTTCGAATGAAAAGAGAATATTATTGAAGATTATCGTAAAAAAATACGATGAAAAATATATACCTATATTTTTTTTTTTTTTAAATTTGTGTAAATTACTTTTGTGATATCACAACTAAATCTACGCTGAAACCTGAACGGACTTGAACCACCGACCTCCAGGTTACAAGTCCGCCGCCTTATCGATCAAGCTACTGAGGTCGGTTGATGTGGGCAGAAAAATATTGTTAATTTGAGGCAAGTGACTAAATTATGATTTAGGTTTGTTAGAGTTCTTTTTTTCTTTGAATTTTTGTAATAATTAGGCACCTATAATATACCTAAGATATGTACATTACTGACCTCGGTACCTTGATAGATGAGGCGGCGGACTTGTAACCTGGAGATCCTAATTTCGGTAAAAATTTGGCAGCTATTAGAGTTTGAGTAGTTTTATCACGAAAGTGATTAACATAACTTTGTTTGTAACACTTGAGTTTTAGGGAACAGTTGGAAATTATCTATTCATAGCGTTTAAAATCTAGAAGCTCAGAACAAAATGTAATAATATTGAAGACATCAACACAAATATAATTCTAAGAATGTTAGCCAAAAAAGTCATCGGTTAGAAATATTTGGTCATATTAAGAATCGAACCCATGTTCTCTTGATGATTAAGATATTAATAATACTCTATAGTGGATGGTAACCACCAGGCGTGGTTAATATTGCTCAAAGCATTTTCTACCACCTAACCCTCAGAGTCGTATTCGGCAATAGGTGAGTTCGGTGCGAAGATTACCCGCACCTTTTTCGCATGTATGAATTCGGTGCCGCCGAAAAAAGGTGATGTATGAGTTCGGTGCGGTCCTAATGACTTATAAATTGATTGTTTTTTTATAATGTACTCTATTGCTTGTTAACAGTCATCCTGCTGTTATTAAGTTAGTAGATTATGTTGTAGACAGTTACATTCAGCAAGGCTGATGTCCATTTCCTCCTTGAAGGCCATGCCTAGGGTTAATAGTAGGGTTAGGTAAAATACAATGAAGGCCATGCCTTAGGTTTATAGTAGGGTTAGGTAAAATACAATGAAGGCCATGCCTTGGGTTTATAGTAGGGTTAGGTAAAATACAATGAAGGCAATGCCTTGGGTTTATAGTAGGGTTAGGTAAAATACAATGAAGGCCATGCCTTGGGTTTATAGTAGGGTTAGGTAAAATACAATGAAGGCCATGCCTTGGGTTTATAGTAGGGTTAGGTAAAATACAATGAAGGCCATGCCTTGGGTTTATATAGTAGGGTTAGGTAAAATACAATGAAGGCCATGCCTCGGTTTATTAATTGAAGGCCATGCCTATAAGGAAAAAAATACTATAATTACCTGATCATCAGGGCAAGTACCAGGGCACCGAATTCATACATGACCTTTTTTAGGCGGCACCGAATTCATACATGACCTTTTTTAGGCGGCACCGAACTCATACATTTTTTTATTTTCCGCACCGAACTCATACGTAGCCTCGTATTCAAATGTCGTCACTAACTCAAAGATATTCTACTAAGGACCCGACAAACAGTGGCAATCTGGCATTGACAAGAAGTGGATACCTTGGTTGGGACTGGAGTAGGTAATCTATTAAATAACCACCTAAATTTTAGAAAATCTCTGAAACTGGCCTTACCAAAAATCGGTCGTATTTGATACTTGAACCACCGACTTCCAGATTACAAGTCCGCCGACTTATCAATCAAGTCTTATTTACATAGGGACAAGAAAAAAAAAAAAAAAAAAAAAATCAAGCTACTGAGGTCGGTCGGGACTCAGTACTAATTGGGCAGCATAAATAAAGCGTTTTATTATTACTACAGCAACCGACCTCAGTAGCTTGATCGATAAGGCGGCGTACTTGTAACCTGGAGGTCGGTGGTTCAAATCCCGGTTTCAGGTAGATTTAGAAAGCGAGTTTGAGTAGTTGTGATATCACGAAAGTGATTAATTCAAATATGATAACTTATTACTACAGCATTCTTTGAAAAGTCTTTCTCACCCAATCACAATAAATTTGGTAACCACTTGGTTTTGCATGCCGCTCCGACAGGACATTGCACAGTACTTTACGAGCTCTTGATTTCTTCTACTTCTCTCTCTTTCTCTCTCTCTCTCTCTCTCTCTCTCTATCTCTCTCTCTCTCTCTCTCTCTCTCTATCTCTCTCTCTCTCTCTCTCTCTCTCGTGCTTAAAAAACAATTTCTTATTTTTCATCCGTGCAAAAAAAAAAAACCAATTAACAACCAAGCGGGCACCCATGGATTTCGGGACCCACGGTCAATTTTTTTTAATCTCCTCGTCATTCACACACTGGGCCCATTACCGGTTTTTGTGAATCTTTTGTAAGCCCATCACAAGTGCTCAAGGATAAACCAATTTAGCGTCTCGTATATTGGCCTTGATTTATTTTTGCAACACTAAAAAATAGGCTTTTGTGTAGTTTTTTTATTCGTTGCCATTGCATTCCTGAAATCTGCAAAGGTAGGAAGACATAGGTAAAAGTACTCGAATCTAATAATAAAATAAATAAAAATCAGGTCAATTCAAAGGTCGCGGAGTATTAATGAGTATTCTGGAGTTATATTTATTTCTGTATTTTGAACTAAAAAAAACCAAGCAGGTATCGGTACATCTTTTTGAAGAATTATGTGTGGACGTTAACTATAGCCGACCTCCGTGGCTCAGTGATTACTGACCCGGAGGTTGCGGGTTCGAATCTCATCCAATTACTGAAGTTAAGCAACGTCCAGTGTGCTGAGGACATGGATCGGTGACCGTTCTGGTTTCAAATCCATCCATTAGTCATCAGAGCAGTCCATTTTCTGCTTGCTATTCCCGGCCCCACTCAGGCTGGAAGAGGATCATTTGAGTAGCTGGGTTATGTGCCCAGAGAATGGTGGGTAGATCGACCGTCGCGATAATATATGAACATAGACCATGTACTTGAAAGCAACGTGAAAACCAAAAAAACAAGTTTCAACTGGTTCACCAAGCTCGGACCTCGGTGTCTCATTAGTTAAGGCGGTGGACTTGCAATCTACAAGTCGTTGGCTCAAGCCCGTCTCTCGTCTAGCTTCAGTTAATTATCTACATTCTACAGAAATGTATATCTCCCTTGCCTTTATCCCATATTAGCTATTAGCTTAGCTTAGGTTGCATTGTTCAACCTTATGGTTGAGGTTGATAGGTTGGCGCAGGTTTCTATGGCTAACGCCAACGTTTCACTTGGTTTTAACGTCCTGATCAGGACAGGGGTGTTACCCTCCATTCGCTGGGAATCATACCAGATACCAACATTAACCTCACCTAGCCTGGGTAGGGCCAGAGGTTCTACAGAAAGGCTAAGTCTATCCCGGTAACTCAGTGGTAAAGGCGACACTCTGTGAATCCAAAGACTCCAGAGGTCGTGGGTTTGAAACCCAGCTGGGAAATGACATGTTATCCTCCCAATTGGGATTTTTACCACAGTATGTCTTGGGCTTACTGCTGCAATAATGGGACTTTAATATTCCTAATCGGGCAGTATAAATAAGACGATATTATTATTATTATTAACTAATAAAAATTATAGCGCTGGCCCATTGCTACCAACTAAAATAGACTCTAAAAACAATAACCTGATAGAAACTACACAATGTTCAATTAATTAAAAATTCACCACACAGGAAAACGAACAGTCAGACTCACAAAGCAGGAAAATAATAGCTTACCAGGCATCGAATCGCGGTCATAAGTTCAAGCGGTCAAAAGAGCGAAGTTGTTTCACCGGTGTACCGGTGGCAATCGACTGCCAAAAGATATAACTGTTTCTAATAGTTTATACCATTGGAAATAAACGCCAGCTTGTAAAAATAAACCTGTGTTCTTTGTGTTATCATATCACAATTTTAGTGGATAGCGCAGAATTATTGATAATTTTTGTTTATTTGTTTATAGAACATCTTGGGAACATCATTAGCGATGCGGGCCATCTTCCTCTGCACAGAGAGCGATTTGATTGACACATTCAATTTTATTATTGAGTAAGCTCATTTATGTATTTTTAAGTTTTTTAGGATTTTTTTTTTTTTCAATACCTAATATTAATCATAAAAATGGAGTAATTTCTCCGTGAACTTAACCAACAAAAAAAAATCATATTTTTGTATAATATCTTCTTCTTTTGCTCTGTCTTTTCCCGCTTGAGCAGGGTCGACGTTGTTCAACCTCATGGTTGAGCTTGGTTGGTTTTGGCACATTTTTTACGGCCGGATGCATTTCCTATAACGCCAACGATTTTATTTGATTTAACGTCCTGGATTGGACGGTGGTTTTACCTTCCATGCGCTGGGAATCGTACCACCTACCGAAATTAACCTCACCCAGCCTGGGTAGGGCCGGAAATGCCAGCCTCACATGTAAGGAGGGAACAGAATTTTCTGTGTGAAAAATCTGCTCCGACCGGGGACGGGGTCATTGGCCACGGTGACTACTTAATTTCCAACAGATACGAGTATAGGTACCTACCAACAAATATAAGTGCTAATTTTTTTAAATTTTTATTTCTTTTCATTGTATAAATAAAACAATGCACTCATTTCTTCAGAAGGCAATGCTGACAACACACTGGCAGCATTGCCCCTCTGAATCGCCAAACTTATTTTCTCTGTTAAATAGTTCTTTGATCTTGGGTCTCCAGTTTTATCAATCATTTTCTTCCCAATTGTCCTTATCCATTATTTTCCTTCCTTACACCAAACTCCCATCGTCTCAACAGCCATCACAACTAAATCAAACCCTCTTGCCTTTATGTCTGCATACTTTGTATGTTTTATTTGGACAGCCATTTCTGCAGCGGCGCCAGCATCTTTCGCAGTTTGATTCAAATAAGATGGTGCAAATGTATCACTGCAGGTGAAATCCCACACTAGGGATTTACCCATTTGCCAATAGCATTGAACAGAAAATACTGCCAACAGATTTAACTACTAGTGCTGTTGAACATCAGATATAACTGCTAATACCGTTGAACAGAAAATACTGCCAACAGATATAAATAAAGTTAAAAGTTATCATATTTGTGTTAATCACTTTCGTGATATCAGAACTACTCAATCTATAAGCTTTACTAAATCTACGCTGAAACTGGGACTTGAACCACCGACCTCCAGGTTACAAGTCCGCTGCCTTGTCGATCAAGCTACTGAGGTCGGTGATCAGAAATAACAACTTATACTGTTAATTAATAATAATAATAATATCTTACTGCCCGATAAGGACTATTAAAGTCCCATTGTTCCAACAGTAAGCCCAAGACATATTATTATGTGGTAAAAATCCCAAATGGGAGGATATAACTTGTCATGGCCCGACTGGGTTTCGAACCCACAACCTCTGGAACCTCTGGATTCGCAGAGTGCCACCTTTACCACTGAGCTACCGGGAGAGACTGTTGAACAGATGAAATTGGCAACAGATATAACAGCTTTCTGCATAGAACCAACTGGCTGAGGAATAACTGGCAAACTGGCGACAGATATAACTGCTTTCTGCACAGAACCAACTGGCTGAGAAATAACTGCTGATCGCCGTCAGCCTAGTATCTGCCCCAATAACTTGAGCACAGCAGTATCCACGACCCAGAGAGTTGCACAGAAAGGAATTCCTCACTTCCAGAGCTCCACAAAATAGTAGACGCACAACAATGGTGGGACTTTGTTTATTCCTCGCCGCTTGGGGGAATCGAATATCGGTCAATGGTGCGGTGAGACCCTTTTGTTACCGGGATTTATATTATAATAATGCTTTTTCTTTGTGTTATTATGTCACAATTTTAGTGGGTAGCGCAGAATCATAGGACTTTACCACTTTACTTTACAATATCTTGTAGGTGTTATTTTTTTGCCTAAGATTCTGCCACTGGTCGCTGCTTCACATTAAAGCAGCTACTCATTTTTCCTCACGAGGTATGAGTGGACCCCAAACATCCAAGTACAGAGCAGAAAAAATCCTCCCCCGCTGGGAATCGAACCCAGGTCACCATGTGTGCAATGCCTAGCGCGCTAACTCGCTCTGTCACAGTGGGATTTATATTATTATACATAGATTTATATAATTATGAATATAACTAATACATTGGATATTTGTGTAGGCACAGGAAACAACGGACGTTTTGTATCGGAAGGTATGACAGTGCACTGGTAGTCGTAAGTGGTTAACACGCTAGTCTGGTAATCCAGGTAGCGTAGGGATCCGTTGGTTCGAATCCCACCCAGTGCATGGAATTTTCCTCATTAATTACTTACACAATGTACACTCTTGGATAACAAAAAATGTTTTTAACATTTTTTATAAAATATAAAAAATGCCTTCCAAGTCTGAGGAACGAGGCACTGTGCCCATCACAGCTGCTGCATTTCTGCATTTATTCCTCATTAATTTGAGTTACATCAAGAGTATGTTTTTCTTCCAGTGAGCGTTTAAGGCAATTGATCTTAACACATAATTACAGCAGCAACCAGAATACTATTGTTTGCAATAGGACATTAACCACAATATTGCATTAATCACCTATCAAAGTTTAAGATATATAATTATATTTTTTTTTAATGAATTTTTCTTTAAAGAGAGGTTTGTAACATTTAGAGTCCTTGTCCCTTTTAAAACTAAAATTATTAGTTTTAATTGCATCATTTCAAACTATAAACTACACACTGGACACGAAAGGAGCCCAGACGCCCCGGTTCTGGGTGTCCAAAGGGTTCATGTCAATTCTTCCAACACCATGACATCACACATGGACACGGAAAGTAAAGTATCACAATATAGTGGCCATTAGTAGTAGTAGTAGTTATCATTATTTGTGTTAATCACTTTCGTGATATCACAACTACTCAAACTCACTTTACTAAATCTACGCTGAATCCGGGACTTGAACCACCGACCTCCAGGTTACAAGTCCACTGCCTTATCGATCAAGCTATAGTGGCCATTAGATAAACCATTGGACTGAAAGGGCGACAAAACACAGAATGCCACCGGGGCTCAAACCCCGCATGTCTGATTGTACTGCCATTGTGCCGTGGAACTCCTATATCTGAATACAACTCTGAATTGCCTTGGGCAAAGTGCGTGCCTGAACTCTGAACATTCGCATTGTGAAAATGCCAAACGACGACGGTGGTTATTATTATTGTAGGCATAATAGTTAGCCGACCTCCGTGGCTCAGTGGTTAAGAGCATTCATTACTGACCCGGAGGTTGCGGGTTCGAATCCCGGCCGGAACGGAAATTTCTGTCCGAAATTTTCCGATTCCGGAATAGCATGGATGTGAAGGTAAAGTGCGCTGAAGTAATGCGAAAGCGGTTCCGGGGCACACTTACATTTAAAAAAAAGCCATAATAGTTACCGTGGTCGAGTGGAGTATAGTGGCCTGGCTTGCACGCACCGTGACCTGGGTGCGATTTATTTATTTATTTAGAAACTCTTTATTAGTAGAACATATAGGTAAACAGACAAATGGTAAAAATTAAATATTAAAATTGACAATATTATTAATAATATAAACAAGAGAAAAAAAAAAACAAAATACATATTATACATGTGTCCTAACTAAAGGGCGGGGTTATTACCTATGGCAATCTCTTCCACCCAACCCTTGCATCTGCATGTACATGGATGTCCTGCGTCCACTCATGCCTCGTGAGGAAAAATGAGTAATTATTTGCATGGAGAGCGATCAGGAGGAATTGTTGGATGTTGGAAAGTGAATATATTTGGAGAATGAATATAAATGAATAAAGTTAGATAATTATACGTAATACTGAGATAGCCATTAAAATAAAATTTGAATAGTGATCAAACTATAATTCAAACAAGGTATATTCTATCTTAATATATAAATGTCAAAGTCACTGACTGACTGACCACTCACTGACTGATCATCGCTCTACAGCCCAAACCGTAATACCTAGCGAGCTGAAATTTGGGTGGTAGCTTTGTCTTATAGTCTAGATGTGCAATAAGACGAAACTCCCACTACAACACCTGCCATTGGCGAAAAAGGATTTTTTTACTTTCACGGCCATGCCTCGGTCCGCAAAGCGGGCGACAGCCCGCTAGTTCTATTCTATTCTATTCTATTCTTTGTTTTGTCTTAGGGTTCTGCAGCTCCTTAGCACCAGCCATGCCTGCTAGGTGGACTAATAGTATCTTGAGAATAAGAATATCTTCCATGGTTAGGATAGAATTGCTTTGTTTCCGCTGGATCGGGATGGCCTTTAGCCTTTGCTATTATCTCCGGAGAAGTACTGTTATAGCCTCAAAGGTTGAACAATATTGCTTCATTCTCTAAATCGCTAATTTACCGCTATTCTGTAGATAATTTTTTTTGTATAGAATTTATGTATATTTAGATTAATTTTTTTTTAGAAAATTTGTTACAATGGTTCGCACAATAATATACAAAACAAATAATTACTTAAATACAGAGAGAAATAAAAATAATAACAATACTGACTAAAATTGTATCTAAAATTCCAGGTTCGATTTTTCCAAATATTTCCATCTTATTCCAAGGTCAACTTCACCACATTCGTAAAAGAAAAATGCGTTTCGGTACTCTTGAAGATAAACAATGGACTTAACCTATAAAAGAACTGGAAGCAAGCATTTTCTACTTCCATTTTGGTTAACCCATCGGAAGAAGGAAGAGAAAAAATTTCCCCTTCCAAAAGAAAAATGACTTGCTTCCAGTTTAGTTAATTTTATTCCAGTTGCATCCACTTTGGTTAGAAAGAAAAATACGGCTTGTGTACCTACGTAAATAAAACATGGTCGAATATGTTTCAGAATAATAATAATAATAAGTGTATTTCTTTGTGTTATTATATCACAATTTTAGTGGGTAGCGCAGAATTATTTGGACTTTACCATATCTTTAATATCCCAATATCTAATTTTTGCCTATAATTCCGCCACCGGTCGCTGCTAACATAGCAGCTACTCATTTTTCCTCACGAGGTATGAGTGGACCCCGAACATCCAAGTACAGAACAGAAAAAATCCTATCCCACTGGGCATCGAACCCAGGTCACCGTCGTGCAATGCCTAGCGCGCTAACTCACTCAGCAACGGCGACTACTTGTTTCATAATAATAACAGACTATTCAAATTGCTGTTTTTTGCGTCTTTATTTTATGAATGAAAAGTATCTGGTTCAAGATCATTGGGCTAAGTTACTACGTGAATTCTACCCTCACACTATGGGCAAGAATAACACAGGAGATGGTAATGGTGAGATAAAAAATGAGAAAAAATTTGCTCATTGTGACGTTGTATATTCATTCAGGAGTCGGTCAAGGACTATACATAAGAATTTTGTGGATTCTGACTCACTTGACGTATTTATAATAAATATATATTTTGATAAATACAATAAACAAATACAATTCTTCTTCTTCTTTTACTCTATCTTATCCCGCTCAAGCAGGGTCGACGTTGTTCAACCTCATGATTGAGGTTGATTGCTTTTGGCACATTTTTTACGGCTGGATGCATTTCCTAACGCCAACGATTTTATTTGATTTAACGTCCTGGACTAGGACGGCGGTTTCACCCTCCATTCGCCGGAAATCGTACCATCTACCCACATTGACCTCACCCAGCCTGGGTAGGGCCGGAAATGCCAGCCTCACATCTAATACGGAGGGAACAGAATTTTCTGTGTGAAAAGTCTGCTCCGACCGGGGATCGAACTCAGGAGCTCTGGATTGAATAAATATAAGCCAGCGTCGATGGCATGTTGAATACACCGGTTCCCTTCAGAACACCGAAGTTAAGCGACATCCAGCGAGGTTAAGACTTGGATGGGTGACCATTCAAATTCTAATTCTCGTGACGCTGGCTTTTCCCGGCCCCACTCAGGCTGGGTGAGGTCAATGTGAGTAGCAGGTTTGTGAGTTTCCTGCGAATGGAGGGTAAAACCCCCGTCGTGATATGACCATGGCAGTTGAAAGCGACGTTAAACCCCACTTAAAAAAAAAGAATAAATATAATAAACATTTTAATAAATATAGTAATAAAATAGCCAAGCCAGCGTTTGTCGATGACAAATTCACTACTTCTCATTCACTCACTGAAGTTAAGCAATGTCCAGCGAGGCGAGGACTTGAATGAGGCGATATTATTATTCTTCAGTGTTTTGTTGTTGATGTATTGTTGTTGTTGGTGACGGTGTGTGTTGTTATTGTTGTTGTTGTTGTTGTTGTTGTTGTTGTTGTTGTTGTTGTTGTTGTTGTTGTTGTTGTTGTTGTTGTTGTTGTTGTTGTTGTTGTTGTTGTGTTGTTGTTGTTGTTGTTGTTGTTGACGTTGTTGTGTCGGAACCAGGTCAGTCAGGCTGTGGGTCAGGGCGCACCGTCGGTTAGTCATGATTAGGATGCAGATCACGTCTCCTACCACAGCTTGTATGGGACACAGCCTGCGGGGATATATACAGTTTATACAGGGTGTCCAAGATTTATTTTTTTAGAAAATTTCAAAATCATCTCCAGAAGACATTGTAAGCCTAAAAATATAATCTTGGGTTATTTTTCCGAAAATGAAAAAAAATCACAGAAAATCATTTCACCTTAAATACATACGTACTTGAACTTGTTAAAACCTAACATTTTGTACCTATTACTTCCGAGAAATTTCTAATATTAGGAATAAGAAGTATTGTGTTCGTTTTTGTAAAAAAAAAATATCATATTTCTGGACGTTTCATGACTTACTGAGTAAATTTGGTTTTGTGTCCGTCTGTCGGTCTGTTAAAACGATTCCTTGTAACGCGCAAATCTCGGAAACTACTCGACCGACTTTGATGAAATTTTGCACACATCTAGGAGACATTCTGTAGATGGTCCCATTTTAAATTCATCGAATTCATACCAGCAGTTCTGGGTGAAAGAGACCATGCGCCTGACCACTAACTTTTTACTTAAACGCTTATATCTCGTGAACGGTACACCCGATTTCGATGAAATTTTGTAAAAATATGCATATTATTGTTTTACATAGGTTATTTATTTTTAAATTAATTATAATTTGACTCTGATATTTAAGAAAATCCAAAATTTTGGACAAAAAAGTAAAAAATTAAGGACCACGACTTGCCAATACAGAATTTTTTTTTTTAGAATGTAGAAAAAACAATATTCTACCATATAAAACAAATTTGAAGAAAATCGGTTTAGCTGTTTTGGAGATACAAGTAATTTTCTATAAAAATCTCAAAATTGGCACGTGTTTACAATGTGAAGCAATCACGAGGAAGTATTGTGTCCATAATTGGCAGTTTTTTTTTTTTTTTGAGGGAAAAATTTGCTAAGTCAAACACAGGCGTACATTGTTCTAGAGCCCGTGAAAGGGTTTTATACCCTCTAAAAAACCCCCCAGGTTTACGTGATTTATTTCCTTGCGCCCCGGAACCGATTTACATAACTTCGGGGGACTGTACCTATTATAACTGTACCTATTATAGCATTCAAAATTGAGTTATTATTTTGATCATATCATCTTCGTTCGACGGCATTTTTCGAAAAAATGATCTGAGATTGTTTTAGTCTTAGACTGTCCTCTAAAATTGAATCTGAAATTTTCTTTAAAAAAAACTTGGACAAATAGGCACCTTGTACAAAAACTTGTACCAATGTACCTCCCTACATAATATTATAAATTGTTATTCAAATTGGTTCAGTGCGTGAAAACCCATCAACTATCGTTAAAAATGAGAATCGGGAGACCATGACTGTATTATATTATTGTGTGGTGTGAATTACCATAGATGTTCACATGCACCACTATGATCTAATAAAATATAGATAAATTATATTATTGTATATCATACCGACCTCAGTAGCTGGCTCGATAAGGTGGCAGACTCGTAATCTGGAGGTCGGTGGTTCGAGTCCAGGTTTGGTATGAATTTAGCAGCGTGTGTATGAGTGATGGTGACATCACAAAAGTGTTTAACACAAATATGATATTTAACAAATTTAACACAGATATAATATGATACCTTTCTTCTTTAAGACTCCGGTATTGCTTTAGAATCAAATGAGAATGAATGGCACTGTTTGAAACATCGCTTTGCAACAAATTTGTATTCAAAATTCGAGAAGAAATGTTGCGATCAGTGAAATAGCGGATTTAACATTTACAAATAAGTTTAACAAATAACGGGTTCGAACCCCCGCGCAGACAAAAAAAATATTAAAAAATTGGTTATAGTTGTTTGTAAGGGATACCTTCCGGTGCGCTCGTGTTGACCCAGCACCTAAATGGGAAGTATTGTGCCATCAGAGGGGAGGCACACTACGGGATGGGCAGGCTACAACACAGACCACAAGCGTCTACAGTAGCGTCTGTTTCATGGCTACGAAATAAAAAAGGCTGTGAAACACTCATCTTTAATGAAAATAATAATAAAAAAAAAACAGTGCTTATTTATTCTGTATTTTTTTACAAACAGAAATCCACTTTCATTGGTTAAGTAGTTAATACCTAATAAGTGTTTCATTAATTGCATCTATTAATAGATGTATGGTTCAACCAGGTAATTTTTCTAAGATCTCTGTTAGCTGTTAATTGATGTGGTCACTCGCGGAAGTGTCCATCATATGGAGTCTTCGTGTCTGTTCAGCTATCAATATTGGAGCTCTGCAAGATGCTGGATATTAGATAGCTGGAGTTGGCTGGAGAAAGTTGCCTAAGTCAGTGGCGAAGTGCCTGTATAGGGTTGGATGGATGAAATTTCCATTATTGGAAATGCCAGCGTCGATGGCGCTTTGAATGCACCGGTTCTCGTAGGATCACCGAAGTTAAGCAACGACCAGCGAGGTGAAGACTTCGTGATTCTGGCATTGCGGCCCATCACAGGTTAGGTGAGATTAATGTGGGTAGCAGATTTGTGAGTTTCCTGCAAATGGAGGGTAACACTCCCTGATACTGAAAAAGTTGAGAAAAAGAACCTCGAGATGTAACTCCGGTTCGCTGGGGATCATTGAAGAAGAGGAACCTTGTGTGGGGAAAACCCAAACAGAAGATCGTTTGCATGTATGCCAAAATATGAGTGCATTCGAGATGACCTTAAAACTTGTTATAATGTACACTGTAGCTGCCATGCAAATGGCGAAATACTGGCAGACCAGGCACTCCTGGCAGTATAAAATTTGATTGGTGGTTGCCGAAGTCGGCAAGTAAGTCTGCTGGAGAAAGTTGATTGACCACTTGACCAGTGGTGGTGTTCTCACTGAAGGGTAGGGTAGGACAGGGTGACTAGGTGATAGAGATTTTTTTTTGTTGAGGAAGAGGTAAATAAGATTTATTTATTGACATATTATATACTCTACTCCTGCACCATCTTCAATCATTGCTGATTTAAACTTCTGTCTAGTTCCTCGCAACTCTTACAATTGCCAGTTGGATCTTGGCTTTCAACCAACTGAAAATTTGAGAATAACTGCTCTTCCATTTGTCAGTCAGTGCTTGGAATAGTCTCTTTTAGGTGACAGAGATTACCATTTTAGGAGCTAGCCAGCGTCAATGGCACACCAAACACTCCATTTTTCGTTCTGTCACTGAAGTTTAAGACTTGGATGGGTGACCATTCAAATTCGAACACTTGTGGTACTGTCTATTCCCGGTCCCACTCAAGCTGAATGATGTTAATTTGAGTTGCTGGTTTGTGAGTTTCCAGCGAATTGAGCTTAAAACGACATGGTATGAGAATGCAGTCAATGATATCGCACTATTTATACTGCCTGATTAGGACTATTATAAGTCCCATTATTCCAGCAGTAGGCCCAAGACATATTATTATGTGGTAAAAATCCCAAATGGGAGCATAACTTGTCATGTCCCGGCTGGGTTTCGAACCCGCGACTTCCAGAATCTGTAGATTCACAGAGTGCTGCGTTAACCACTGAGCTACCGGGTCAGACCGAGTGAAATGTTGAAAAGCTAAATGTGTAAAACCCACAGAAAATACATTAGGATTGCCTCAAGTAGCTAGATATTAGCTGGAGAAAGTGTCCTGACCAGTGGCCATTTACTCAGAAGAGGGTTAGATTTAAGAGATTGGCAATATAGGCGATAGGTGCTCTTCAAGTAATATTAGCTAGAGCTGGAGTCTACTGGAGAAAGTTGCGTGGGTCATTGAACTAGCGGTGTTCTCACTAAGAATGGGAAGAAGTAAATCAAGACGAAATCAAAGGTGTGACGGTGCAGATCCATAAAAAACATCATCATCATAGGGTGGCGTCATCGTGAACGATGGTAGCCAGATAGTGGAGGAATTACTTCTACCACTGTCTTTACAAGGAGGCTAATAATTGGCAAGGACCCCTAGAACCAAGTCATTACTGGTCTACTTTCTGTTTATAGTCCCTCAGCTAAGCTGCTGGTCTACTCCCTGTTTAAAGTCCCCCAGAAAAAAAACATTAAAACTAAATAATAATTTATAGGTATCTAAAGATTAATAATACGTAATAGGCTTTTTTATTTTATTTTTTTTACTTTCAACTGCATAGTCATATCACAAGAGGCTTTTACCCTCCATATTTGCTCGAAACTCACAAACCTGCTACTCAAATTAACCTCACTCAGCCTGTGGCGCCGAGAATAGCCAGCATTACGGGGTTTGAATTTGAATGGTCCCCCATTCAAGTCCTAGCCTCGGTGGACGTTTCTCAACTGCAGTGACTGAATGAGAACTGGGATATCTAACTTGCGTGCCATGCGGAAGGTCACGGGTTTGATCCCCTGTGCCGACAAAAATTTCTATTCTTAATTTGGTTACAATATAGTTTGTAAGGGATACCTTCCGGTGCGCTCGTGTTGACCCAGCACCTAAATGGGAAGTAGGTATTCTGTAACTTCTCGCCCATCAGAGGGGGGGCATACTACGGGATGGGCAGGCTACAACACAGACCAAAAGCGTCTACAGTAGGTCCTGTTTCTGGCTACGAAATAAAAAAGCTGTGAAACACTAATCTTTTCTTTTTTTAAATCAAGAGACAGCAGAACCTGGATAAAGAGGGTTTGTGTAAGCAGGAAACCTGATTTTTTATTTATAGATTCACTTCAGCAAAGCTCTGGTGCTGAGGGATATCCGGACTATGCGGCGGGACTTGCCGGGGTTAAGTGGCAGAGAATGCCTAAGGCATTAACTTCGCCCCGGATTACAAAACAATTGTATGTAATTATAAATTAATATTGATCTTTATTTCTTTTTGTACATACTTCAAAGTTTTTTTTTTTTTTAATTTATTGTTATTTTTTGTTGTTGTTGATGATTGTTTTGTAAAAAAAAATAAAGTGTAAATAAATAAATAAAAATAAAGGGTATGGTGTGTTCGTCCCCTTGAAGGGCACCCGTTCTGTCAGCTCACCCGCTACAAACCTCCCCGTTCTTCTTTCTATTTCCTGGAGGTAAATTTTCAGGTGGTAATTCTTCAGGAGGTTTTCTGTATATAGTATTAGTTCATTGGATGAAGAAATCCCACGCGACGACACTGCAACCATCAGAGATGCAAAAATCACAACCCGACCACACCGGTCTCTTGATGGATCCGCGGACTAACCCATTGAATCAGGATAGACTCAGGAATTTTTGTCGCACTAGTCACGACTAAGGGTCGAATTATACAACAGGATTAGATTAAATCTTCTTTATTTTTTTATTTTTTAATACAAAATAAGTCTGGCTGCGGGACTATATAAACAGGGAGGAGACTAGCAGTCTAGCTGGGGGACTACAAACAGGGAGTAGACCAGCAGTCTGGCTGGGGGACTATACACAGGGAGTAGACCAGCATTGGCTTGGTTCTGGGGGCCCTTGTCAATAATTATTAGCCTCCTTGTAAAGACAGTGGTAGAAGTGCTGAGTCATTCCTTCACTGTCTGGCTACCATCGTTTACGATGACGCCACCCTATGATGATGATGATATTTTATGGACCGTCACACCTTTGTTTTCGTCTTTATTTACTTCTTCCCATTCTTAGTGACCGACCCTCTTAGTGACTTTAGCTGTCCATGCAAACCCTCCACCCTACACCCCACTGCCCTGTGGACAAACCCTGTCTCAGGGGGCAGTCTTCTTTGAGTCGGAAGCAGAGAAGTTGCCGTCAGCGTTCAAAATAACAAAGCTGCACCTGAGGTACGGTCCGAGGCATGGCCTTTTATTTATGTTTCCTAATCCTACTGTATACACTGAGGGATAGCCGCACATTATTGCGGACCTTGAACTCGACGCCACAGCAACAACATCATATTAATTTGTTTTACTCAAGGAATGACAACTATTTGTCACACTCGACTTACGAACTTTTTGTTGTACTTCGCGGACTCGAACCAACAGACTTCAAGGTTACATGTCCGCCGACCATCTCAACCATCAATCGAGCTATTGTTGACATTGTTTTCAGCCATATCACAGAAATGTAGGTGATCAGTATAATCAGTATAAACAGAAAAGTGAGAAGTTGTACTAGATGTACAAGAATATCAGAACATACCTGGACAACTGTTTCGAGCTTATTTGCTCTCATCAGCAGGTAGTAGTTCTGACTATCCATGTCATCACTGACCTCTCTATTTTAATCAGTATAAACAGAAAAGTGAGAAGCTGATTTTTTAATATTTAAATATCAAAATTCGTATAATCAAGAGGAGCGGTTGTTTCGCGGAAAAAAATGACAGTGCTTTGCGTATGGTGATCCATGATCCGGACCTTCTAGAATGTACTAAAAGGTCTGGAGACCGATTGTTATCACAGAATCCTTATCGTAGAATGAACCAGACAGTTTGGAGCCCACCAGTGAAATGTACTAGAAGGTCTGGAGTCTGATTGTTATCACAGACTCCTTATCGTAGAATGAACCAGACAGTTTGGAGCCCACCAGTGGAATGTACTAGAAGGTCTGGAGTCTGATTGTTATCACAGACTCCTTATCGTAGAATGAACCAGACAGTTTGGAGCCCACCAGTGGAATGTACTAGAAGGTCTGGAGTCTGATTGTTATCACAGACTCCTTATCGTAGAATGAACCAGACAGTTTGGAGCCCACCATTGGAATGTACTAGAAGGTCTGGAGTTTGATTGTTATCACAGACTCCTTATCGTAGAATGAACCAGACAGTTTGGAGCCCGCCAGTGGAATGTACTAGAAGGTACAGACCGGGTTAAGCCACTCAGGACGCCGAGATTGTACTTTCACTTTGCTCAGATATCTCTGGCCCTGTTTTGGTCTCTCAGCTGCTTCCTCTCTACTTTTCCCGAGATAGAGAGCGAGGATTTTCAGCCAGAGAGATGCTGGTTCAATAAACCAGCCTCCGTGGCGTAACGGTTGTGACTACTACCCGTAGTCCAGAGATGCCGAGTTCGATCCCCGGTTGGAGCAGACTTTTCGAAAAAAATTCTGTTTCATCCAAACACGTGAGGCTGGCATTTCCGGCACTACCCATCAGGCTGGGTGAGGTTAATGTGGGTAGCTGCTACGATTCCCAGCGAATGGAAGGTAACACCCCTGATCAAGACGTTAAAACCAAATAAAGTTGTTGGCGTTAGGAGGGCCATCCAGCCATAGAAAAAGTGCTCCACCTAACCAACCTCAACCATGAGGTTGAACATTGCCGACCCCAATAGAAACATGAGCTAATATGGGATAAAGGCAAGGGAGATATATGCTGGTTTGAACCTCGCCAGAAGGACGTTTTTGAACAGGGACCAGATGACGAGGTTTGAACCAGTTTTCCTGAAGAGTTGAGAGAAACAAATGTGTGCATAATGGGACTACCTGTTTTGTATTGAAAGTCCAAGGACCAAATTAAAACAAATAATTAAACTTAAGATAAGCCAGACCCTTCCTGAAATTTTCAAGTTTCAACAAATCACGGCGGACGTATCTTATCTTACCTAATTTTAATCCTGTTTCATAGCTCGTATCTTATCTTACCTAATTTTAATCCTATTTCATAGCTCGTATCCTATCTTACCTAATTTTAATCCTGTTTCATAGCTCGTATCTTATCTTACCTAATTTTAATCCTGTTTCATAGCTCGTATCTTATCTTACCTAATTTTAATCCTGTTTCATAGCTCGTATCTTATCTTACCTAATTTTAATCCTGTTTCATAGCTAATTCTACCTTAAGCCTTAAAGTTCTTAAGCTAATTCTTGTTGTGTAGTCGCACCGATGGCACCTTTAACTCACCAATTATTGTCAGATCACTGAAGTCAAGCAACGTCCAGCGAGTTTAGAACTTGGATGGATTTTTCCTCATTATTTTGAGTAAGTGCACAGATCTGAGGGTTAGGTGGTAGACAAAGATTTGAGTATTAACCTCGCCTTGCGGATACCTCCCACGAAAGAGTATTATTACTTTTTCTTATCTGACTGACTGATTGACATAACTTTTTTCGATCAAGACTTGCGCCATTTTTCAGTACTTACATCCAGCTATCCCTTATCTCTTCCAACCAACTCAAATTTTCGTTTGATGGTCTACAATTCTCTACCTTACCTTACCATACGGCGCTACAGCCCGGTGTGGGCCTTGGCCTCCTGCACGATGCCTCGCCACTCCAAACGATCTCTGGCTTTGCTGGTCCATCCCCTCACATCCATCGCCCCTAAATCTGTGGTGACGCAATCAAGCCATCGTAGCCGAGGTCTTCCTCTCCTCTTAGGAGTAAAGATTTTGGCGTTGAGCAATTTTTTGGGCATTCGTTTTTCATCCATCCTAACAATATGTCCCAGCCACTGGATCCTCAAAGCCTTAATGAAACGCACGATGTCTGCTTGGTTGAGGATATTGTCAATCTCAACATTCGTCCTGATGTAGATTCGGTCTCCGTCCCTGATTGGTCCGTATATTCTTCTGACGATCTTGCGTTCGAATTTTCGGAGGAGATCTTGCTCGTACTCAGTCATGCTCCAAGTTTCCCCTCCATAGGTGACAACAGGTCGTACCAGGGTACGGTATAACATCATCTTGGTTGTGCGGCTTATCAGCTTATTTTTAAAGAGTTTGATGTTTGCAAAAAAGGCTCGGTTTCCTGCATGAATTCGATTTTTTATGGTTCCGGTGACTTTTCCATCGCTTTCAACTATATTACCGAGGTATTTGAATTGAGAGACTCCTTCAAATGATTTTTGGCCTAAAGTGAGGTTGGTTGGCAGCCTTCTTTCTTCTTCTGTTGAAAAGGCCATATATTTTGTTTTTTCGACATTGACTTTCAGTCCCATTTCTAAAGCTCGTTTTTCTAGTTCTTCATATACTTCAGCTACTTTTTGTTTTGTTCTTGCGATGATGGTAACGTCATCCGCATAAACACAGAGCTGACTAGACTTATTAAAAATGGTCCCTCGCTGGTCTAGATCTTGTAGAGCATAATGGAGGGCCAACACGAAGAGGGTCGTTGAAAGAGCATCACCTTGTTTTACGCCGTTGTTGAAGGTGAAATACTTGCTGGTGTTGTTACCAATTTTTATTTTAGCCTCTGTTTTGCGTATTGTCATCATGACCAGTCTACTCAATTTTTTGGGGATAGAAAAGTGGTCCATTGCCTCCTTGATCTTTGTTCTATTTAGGCTGTCGAAAGCTTGTTTGAAGTCTATGAAGAGCAGGTGCAGGTCCATTCCATGTTCTGCGCATTTTTCTAAAATCTGTCTTATTGCGAAGAGCTGATCACTAGTTCCACGTGATGGTCGAAATCCACATTGGTACTCTCCTATGATCTTTTCTGTTGCAACTTGCAGCCGAGTATCAATTATAGAGGTCATAATCTTATATGCAACATTTAGTAAGGTGATTCCTCTGTAATTTCCACAGTCCAATTTGTCGCCCTTTTTGTGAATAGGACAGATCATTCCAGTATTCCAGCTATCTGGCATTGTTTCTTCCTCCCATATTTTTGTTATTAGGTTTAGCAAGGCATCGTGAAGTTCTGGACCGCCGTGTTTAAATAGTTCTGCTGTTAAGGTATCTTCCCCTGGTGCTCTTCCATTCTTAAGCCTCTGGATAGCTAGGTGTAGTTCATCAAGAGAAGGTGAGTTGTTTAGCGGGTCATCTTCAGAAGTATCACGCAGCGAGAGGGGTACTGCTGGAGATGTTGAGGTTGTGGGAGGGTTCGTTGAGGCATCATTGGGATTTAACAGCTCTTTAAAATGTTCAGCCCATCGGTCAAGTATCTGAGACTTTTCTCCAAGGAATTCGCCTTTCTTGTTTTTACACCCATCTATTTTTGGCTGAAAACCTTTATTCATACGCTTGACTGCTGCATAGAATTTACGGGTTTCACTCTTACTGTTCAGCTCTTCTATTTTGCGGATTTCATTGTCAAGGGCTTTCTTTTTCTTCTTTTTTAGTATTTTATGTGCTTTGAGTCTCAATTCTTTGTATATCTTCCTATTGTTTCTGGTATTAATTCTCAACATTGTTTGTCTAGCAGCATTCTTCTCTTCAATAGCTTGGGCACATTCTTCATCAAACCAGTCAGCATTTCTTGATTTTCCTAAAACTCCTATTGATCTACTGGCTGCTTCAGTGATTGCTAACTTGGTTTCTTCCCATCTTACGTTGATATTCTTGTCTTCACTGGGTTGGATTTGTGCTAAAGAGTGGTGCACGGCTTCTTGATAGGTTGTTGTTTTGAGGACGTCTTTGGCCATGTTGTGTGTGTTCCACTTTTTATTTTCAGTCATGTTAAGATGATTTATTTTGGACAACTTTTCTCTCAGGATAACTTTAACCAGAAAATGATCCGAGTCACAGTTGGGACCCCTACAGCTTCTAACGTCAATCACGGATGTAAAGTGTCTTGACCGCACTAACACATGGTCAATCTGATTGGTTTCGCTGGATCCAGGTATTTTCCAAGTGCCCAGATGGATCCTCTTGTGCGGGAAGGAAGTGCTTTTTATGTAGAGTTGGTTTCTGGCTGCAAACTGTGATAGGATATTGCCATTTTCGTTGTTCATCGTGTGGAGCGTAAAACGTCCTGAGACATGAGGTTGGTCCTCCATGCTCCCGATTTTGGCGTTGAAGTCACCCAGGACGAGTAACAGATCATAGCTGTTTGTTTTTAGGCACAAATTTTCCAGCTCATCATAGAAACAATCTTTTACCAATTCATCTTTTTCTTCGGTTGGTGCATGGGCCGATATCAGAGATATATTTCTGAAGCGTCCTCTGAGTCTCAATTTACACAGTCTATCTGATACGGCTTGGTACTCAATAAGACTCGATCTGGCCTTTTTAGATAGTAAAAAGCCTGTTCCCAGTTGTCCAGTTCTTTTATTTGGTCCACTGTAGATTAAAGAATATTCTTCTTTGTCTACTCTTCCCTGACCATGCCAACGTATTTCTTGGAGGGCCAATATATCAATTCTGAACTTTTTCATTTCATTTGCTACTTCTTGTAATTTTCCTGCTTGTAACAAGGTCCTCACGTTCCAAGTTCCAAGTATAATGTCATGTTTTTTATTATTTCGTTTTCCTTTATTCTTGTCCAAAGGGGGGTCCTGGGGTAAATCCATTTGAATCAATCCGTTGTTCCGAGGCAGGGTGTTGGTTTCTTGAGTTGTAGTTTTTTTACATCATTAGGTAACTAACCTAATGGACAACCCTCTCCACTTTTTCCAGGCTTGGGACTGGCACAAATGTCTACTTTAAAAAGCAAACACCTGAGGCGGGAAACATGAGCTAATATGGGATAAAGGCAAGGGAGATATATGCTGGTTTGAACCTCGCCAGAAGGACGTTTTTGAACAGGGACCAGATGACGAGGTTTGAACCAGTTTTCCTGAAGAGTTGAGAGAAACAAATGTGTGCATAATGGGACTACCTGTTTTGTATTGAAAGTCCAAGGACCAAATTAAAACAAATAATTAAACTTAAGATAAGCCAGACCCTTCCTGAAATTTTCAAGTTTCAACAAATCACGGCGGACGTATCTTATCTTACCTAATTTTAATCCTGTTTCATAGCTCGTATCTTATCTTACCTAATTTTAATCCTATTTCATAGCTCGTATCCTATCTTACCTAATTTTAATCCTGTTTCATAGCTCGTATCTTATCTTACCTAATTTTAATCCTGTTTCATAGCTCGTATCTTATCTTACCTAATTTTAATCCTGTTTCATAGCTCGTATCTTATCTTACCTAATTTTAATCCTGTTTCATAGCTAATTCTACCTTAAGCCTTAAAGTTCTTAAGCTAATTCTTGTTGTGTAGTCGCACCGATGGCACCTTTAACTCACCAATTATTGTCAGATCACTGAAGTCAAGCAACGTCCAGCGAGTTTAGAACTTGGATGGATTTTTCCTCATTATTTTGAGTAAGTGCACAGATCTGAGGGTTAGGTGGTAGACAAAGATTTGAGTATTAACCTCGCCTTGCGGATACCTCCCACGAAAGAGTATTATTACTTTTTCTTATCTGACTGACTGATTGACATAACTTTTTTCGATCAAGACTTGCGCCATTTTTCAGTACTTACATCCAGCTATCCCTTATCTCTTCCAACCAACTCAAATTTTCGTTTGATGGTCTACAATTCTCTATTTTAAGTTTAAGTGATGGACTGATTTATACAATGAAACCTGGCTATAAGAGAAACCCTTACCTGGATATAAGAGAACAATTTCCAGGTCAAATTAATCTCTATAAGAGAAAATAACATCTTCGTAAGAAAAACATGGATGTAGAGAAACAAATTCTGGTCTCTTAATTTCTCTTATGCCCAGGTTTGACTATAATTTCCTTTTTTTTTGTCATGTCTTTGGTCTACAACTTCTCACTGGTCTGAATTGAGATTTTGCCTAACTGCTGGACTGATCGATATTTCTTTTTTCGAGCAAGACTTGTGCTGTTCCCAGTGCTTTCATCCAGCTCAGCACGGACTATTGCATTCTTGGGGAATTACTCACATTTACGTTCAACTTGTAAACAAAATTTCTTTTTACGCTAATAACATAGGAGAGAACCGGGGATATCTCTTGTAAATGCGTCATTTTTTTTTCATCATCATAGTCATCTTCATAATCCTTCTTACTTTCCTTCTTATTATTATCATTATCATTGGTCGGTTGGTCCCATTTCAGCCAAAGTCTTTTTTTTTCATCATAGTCATCTTCATAATCCTTCTTACTTTCCTTCTTATTATTATTAATATCACTGGTCGGTTGGTCTCATTTCAGGCAAATACTACGCAGCAACCGAACGCTGGGGAATGTAGTTTTTTGAAGGTTTCTAAAATCGACAAAAAAATGAACTTGGGCTGAACTTCAGTTTCATTGCCATCCTAGTTGACTCAGAGGAGAGAGTTGCTGTTTGAGAGTCACTAGGGCGTGGGTTCGATGTCCGCTTGGGTGAAAGTTTCTCAGAAGTAGATTTTGTTGTTTTGTTTCCTAGGTTGAAGTGTTGGACGAGTGTGTTTATGGTTTGATTATGTCTTCATGATTTTTATTTATTATTTTTTTAATTAAAAAAACAGCCATTTATTATATGAAAAAAAAAAAAATAAAAACAGCCATTTTTTTATATGAAAAAATAAATAATTAATCATTAAAAAAAAAAAAAAAAAAATAGAATGAAAAAAAATGGGTAGGAATATTAAAACTGACACCAGCCAATTTCTCCGTTGCTAAATTACTTTTCAAAATTGCTTCGGCTAAAATTCTGGCAAATACCAGTTTTCTCTCTGTCTCTCTCTCTCTTCAAAACCTTCAAGTGCATATATTTCAGACCGACAAAAATATGTACAATAAATTTAATAATTCATTCCTGTGAACTGCAAGGCTGCATTAGTGAACGCCAAAAAGTATTGTGGAATGTCTAAAAATAACGTCCATGCTGGGATTAAAAAACCCGTTTTAAAAGTTAAGGATCGATTGTCAAGAGACTA
>CM044964.1:25254895-25376315 GCA_024516035.1 Bactericera cockerelli | reverse complement strand
GTTGTATTGTTCTGTAAATATTGTAGGTACTTTTTTTAACCTCTTCGCGCCCAACACCAATTTTTGTTTTAGTACAAAGTGACCGGTGGCCTCACCCGGGGACAAACATTTTATGCTATTTGGTAGTATAAATTTTTAGCTTGGGCACTTAGGACTATAAAATAAATGTCCTCTTACGAGGACATTGCGCGCGACTAAACCTAATAAAGCGTACTATAATGATAATAATAAATTCTACTCACTTTAAGTTTTTGCTGACATCTTTTCGTAGGCTAAGTTCCTAACCATTAAAAGACTGCAATAAAGGTTTAATGAACTTTTGAGAGTTTATCAGAGCTCATATTCTTTTTTTTTTACATCAACATTTTATTGATGTATGTTCAAGTTTATTGGTGTTATAAAAATGAGAAATTATAGCGTTGTTAAAAGATTTAATTAGCTGTTATAGTACATGTTCCTGCTGTACTTTATATGCTCGTTAAGTTATTCTAACAACTTGTTATGGAATCCTATAGAGTAGTATAGAGGTATAGGGCCAAATTATGAAACAGGATTAAAGTTAAGATAAGCCGGACACAAATATCCTCAAGTCTTAGTTTCAACCAATCACAGCGCACTTAAAGCCCGAGTTGAGGGACAGTCTGGATTATCTTAACTTTAATACTGTTTTCATTCGGACCATAAAAGTATCAGTAGTGATATGACCATGTAGTTGAAAGCGACGTTAAACCAAAATTAAAAAAAGTATTAATTTTAAGCAAGAAAATATTGAGTAATGCTCTACAAATTTTTCCAGCCTCCGTGGCATAATGGTTGTGACTACTGCCGAGTTTGACTCCCGCTTGGAGCAGACTTTTCGACGAAAATTCTGTTCCATCCAAACACGTAAACACGAATGGAGGGTGAAACCCCCGTTCTGTCTACTTCAAATCAGGACGTACATCAGAATGAGAATCAACTGGTCACAGTAGATCTAAATAGAGGTCGGTGTGATAATTGGGGCTTCTCTTGTGGAACTCCAACCAGTCTATAATAAAAAAAATAATGATCTACATACTCAAAAGATTTGGGATGTTATTAACCATTCCTCCAACGCGTCTCACTGCTGCGCATCACTACTGCGCATCACTACTGCGCATCACTGCTGCGTCTCGTCTGTGGCCGCGTCTGACGCTGCATCTGGGGACCCAGGAAGCGAAGCTTGCGTCTCGCAACGCATCGGGAAAAGTTATCTCTTAAAAAATACATTGAAGAAACGTTCTACGGTTTGGCCGTATATTGAGACGTTGAAAATATTATTCCTAGGAAATTTCTATTTTCAAACAGGATCAATCCATATACGTCAAACGTGATCAACTGATCATTCAGCCTTCTATACATATATTAGTATAGTGTACTTATTTTCTCAACACTTTAAGAAGAGTGTTTCACAGCCTTTTTTTCGTAGCCATGAAACAGCAGCAAGCCGACTGTAGACGCTTGTGTTCCATCTTGTAGCTTGCCCATCCCGTAGTATGCCTCCACTCCAATGGACGAGAAGTGACACAAATACTTACGGGGGTGCTGGGTCCAGTTCATTTTCAAGTATAGAAATGAAGGTAATTGAATATTGGAGCTCCTCCTAATAACAATATCAACAACAGAAACCCACCTCAGAGGAGCAGTGAGGCAGCAAACTTGTAAACTGGAGGTCGGTGGTTCGAGTCTTTTGTACTGCAAATTTTAGTGAGACAGGTTCGAGTAGTTGTGACATCCTCTTGAGAATTTAACACAAATATGATTACTAGTATCTGAAACATAGAAATAGTTGCCATGGGCAATTAGAGTGATGAAGACTCTTGGATTTAACTATGTGGAGTGAGGTTTTATCACTTTTATCACTCCAAAATAGAAGCATACAAGAAGAAAACCTCCAATCACCAAAGACATTGAATTTCGTCTAAAAACTGAAGAAAAAATAAGATTGCCCTAACAGGAATTGAAGAGGCGTTCTATATGTCCAGGAACAGGCATGCGATGCTTTGAGCTGACTTGACTGATTTTCATTTCTGCTCCACTTTTTTTTTTAAAGGTGAGTGTGCCCCGGAACCGCTTTCGCATTACTTCAGGGCACTTTACCTTTATATCCATGCCATTCCGGAAACGGAAAATTTCGGTCAGAAATTTCCGCTCCGGCCGGGATTCGAACTCGCAACCTCCGGGTCAGTAACCAATGCTCTTAACCACTGAGCCACGGAGGTCGGCAAATGTGATTCTTCAGTGACACGCATAACGCATGAACTTTGGCTAACCTTGGAAAACGAGTCTCGACAGAAATTCATGTACGCAATTACTTAATACTGCGTCTCTAAGTTGAGTGAGGTGGAGTGATTCCGCTCCTGCCATGTGCGGACCGAAGTTCTGTTGATCTGTCCTCGTACGTTACCTGTTCATTCTGAAGTAGGAGGTAACAGCAGCCTCAAGACTCAAGAAGCACATAGCACTTGAGGAAACATTACTACTCTCTACTAACTGTCTGAGTCCAGTCTTCTTCCTCGTGAAGACAATTTCTCGATAAGGAAAAAAAAAACATCCAAGGCACCAGCTAAATCTTTTTGTGATGTTGAAGAAAGTGAACTCTGTGAGGTGTTTGGCCAGAGAGGAGATGCCCCTAATTAATGACCAGTGAACGTCCAAACAGCATCTTTATGCTATCAATGATAGAGAAAAATGAGTGAAAAGGAGAGAGGGGAAGAGGAGAGAAAGAAAACCCCTTTTCCCTCTCTCTCTTTGTGTTTGGAAAAATATCACCCCATGCCACCCCCTCTAGAGTAAACCCAACCTTGTCATCCCGGGTATTTTCGAAACACTAGGGATTGTGTCGAGAGAGAGGGAAAAAATCGGTGGGCGTCTATATAAAATCAATGTAGCTGCGCAGAATGCAAGTGCGCATGTCTAGAAGAAGGAAAAAAGAAAAAAAAGGCAAGAAATAGAAAAAAGGAACGGTATGTACCCAAATGTTATGTATATGCTACGACAAAAAATAAAAAAAATACAAAAATTCTACCATGGGCGCGACCCGAATTTTTGTTTTACAATAAAAACATTTTTTTAATAAATAAATATTTTTAATGAAATATAACAAAATAATAAAATATTTTTTAAGGTTGAAACTAGTGTGATAGTTTTTAGAAATTAATTTTTACCTTCTGTTTCTACACAAAATAATAATTTAGAGTGTTCTGAGTGCTAATTCTTTTTTAACAAAAAGTGTGGCATAATATGTGTGTGGGAATATGAAAAGAATAAATTAATCAACGTTCAGTCTAGCCTTAATGATTGATAAAATAAAACTAAAACATGTAAAACAAATATCAAATCATGTCATTTTCAATTCAAATAATCTTTTTTTCGAATATCTGTCGAAATAATGCTAAAATTGATAAACCCAATGGTAGAAAGAGAGATTTTTAAAATGTAAACCTCAACTCGAGCACAGGAAAATCATTACACTTTTTTACTCCTTGTTTTCTTAGTATTATTTTATAGTTATCACCTTTCTCGATCGCTCTAATGTTGGATTTTCACCATAGTCACCGTGTAAGTGGGTCCAGTGTGTGTATTCGACCGTTTTTCTATTTCTGTGTTGAGACCTGATAACAGCGTTCGATGTGATTTTTGTTGTTGGCCATTTCTTGCCAATAATCGATTTAATCCGTGAGTTTGAAAACGTCGAATTCTATCGGGCTGTGCGGGTTGGTTGTGGTGCCGCGAGTTGTGCCGAACAAGTTAGAGCGCCGTCTGATTCATACATGGGTATTTCGTAGGGCTCTGTTCGCGGTCCGAGGGTCTCCGTTTGAAAAGTGTCGGTGCGTTCGTTTGATCTTGTGAAGATTTGTTGACGGACTGGAGTGACAAGCTTCCAGAGTGGCTTTACAAGTTTTGCCTCGGACGTATGTGAGAGCTCCAGCAACCAACGGCCGTTTACACTCTTTATGGAGGGACTATGCTCTTAGGCCAAAATTTGACCAAAGTGAAATTTGCCGTTTTAAAAATTACCAAGTGTTTGCATTTCTACTATTATAGGAAAATCAAATTTCTCTGCCTCTTATACTATTCCAACAAACTAGGTGAGTGTACCCTCTTACTCTGTTAGCTAAGTGTGCGTAGTGGCAGGGTGAGTGAGAAGTAGTGGAGACGCCTGAGTAACTTGAGAGCCAATAGAAATGAAGTGGTTTCAACACGACAGGTGTTGAATTTTGTAAAAAGGCCAATCTCACAAAAACTAAAAGGTTTTAACTCAATGTGATCCTTTCAGATTGATTTGGGTACTCACGTTATTCAAGTGTTTCCTAAACTCTCACTTTGTTTTTATAGTCCACATTTCTTTAGTTGATTTCCAACGTTGCAGAATAGACAATATTGTTTATGTATACAGGGTGTTTATTAAGTCCACCAACAGCTGAATAACTTTTGACTTCTTAAACCTGGGAGGTTGATGCACTACATTAATAATTTATTCAAGGACGGTCACAGGGGTGGCCTCAGGGGAACTTATCTTAAAAAAAAAAATGTTACTACCCACTTGTTTTACTTCGTTGATTATAACTTCATTTCAAATATAGGATACAAAAATACATGAGAGGACATTTTAGACATTAAAAAATACACAATTAAATAGACATTTCAAATATATTTTACAAAAAAACCTAAATCTTTATCTCTTAATAACCTATATTGGTAGCCTGATGAATTTGGCATTGTCTTCCAAAATGGCAGACTACCATCTCTCAAGGTTTACATGATTAAAAAAAAAAAAACAAGAAACAAGGTACATTAATGTCTAAACTTTCAAGATTCAAACTGTTCATGAGTTAGTCAGAATAGTCACCTGTTTTTGGACTTTATGAACACACTGTATGCATTTTTTTACTGCCCTTCCCAGTCGGCGCATATTTTGTAAACAAATCCCCACCTTCAGTACTATTTTATACATACATAATTAAGTTAATTTTTTTACTGTAAATTGTTTGAATATGTTTACTTATTTGTTTAATAATTGTGAGAGAGTTTGTACTTAACCTAATTTTGAACATTTATATTAAAAATACGGTTTTTTAAAATGAAAAATAATAATATAGGATCATAAATAAATACATTAGTAATTCAGTCATTGTCTCCTAAACAGTTTACATCTGGTTATGTAGTTTGTCAATTTATTAAAAAAAACTTACAATGGTCAATCCATAGTAAATGAATTCAGTTAATCCTCCTTGGAATTTTCAATTTTTTCATTTGTATTTAAGAATTCTTGGTTGTAATAAAAGGATACTCCAGGGTTATATCATTACCATACCAACCGGTACTAATTCTATCCATCAGAATAGGTTTTTGAATTTGATTTCAAATAATAAACAAATCCGATCAAGTTTTATCTATAGTATAAAGTAAATACCTACATTTTTTTAAATTTCGGAACTATTTTTTTATTTAAAAAAATCAAAGTACAAAAACCTCATCCAGTCCTTGTTTGATAGGTAATGTGCCGCATTGCCTCTTTGGCCGGCCATAGCAAGTCTCTGTTTTAATAGAAAGCCTGTTACTTCAATCAATCGTCGTCCTACCTCTTTGACAAGAAGTTGTACCGATTCTCCCCACGGGCCGAGGTTTTCAAAGGCCAGGGGCATGAAGAGGAAATTCTGCTTCATGATGTTTTCATACTTGCTTCTATTTCTCTGGCTCGCCTCTTCCGCAGCAGAAATAACCTTTTATGTGGATTGTTTTTGAGATATATGTATGATGGAGCAAGCGTGTCTACACACGTACAATCCCACACCAAGGTTTTCCATTTTTCCATGGTACAAGAGTGATTCCGTCAGGTGTTTTACCCTCACTTCGTGACAAACCGACTGGTTCCAGTGTTGCCGGTACATGAATATATGTGAGAGCACGATGTACAATGTTGTTCAGTTCAGAGTGGAGTAAAAATCTCCCTTTACTCTTCATGCAACTCAGACCATGCAAACCATTTTCTTCCACCATCGTTCCACTTTCACATCGATACTTTTTCACAATAGAACAGCCCAAACGTAATACGACACAATTTGTAAAAGTAAGGTTGCCCAATGCCCATGTACATACGTAACCAATATTCTTTGAAGGAAAGCGTGAAGCCAAACACCAGATTCTTAAGCTTGTAATGCCAAGCGATACAGAGGATTGGCTTTGCAATCCAGAGAGGAAACGCATCTTCATTTTAGGGAACAATTCCAAAAACTGGTGTTTTCGACGAAATGTTTTATGTTTAATAAATATATCGAACAGTTCATAATACCTACATTGAATTATGAATATCTACTTACGAAAGTAAATAAATAACTTTATCAAGGGTACTAAAGTCTTCGGCATTCTCTTCCATTTTTTTAAGTAGAAAGACTGAGGGGGAGAAGAGATGGGGTGGGACTGAATAGACTTGTGCCCTGCTAATACCATAACGTTTGACCACGTGACGAAAAAAAATCCTCGTTATTAATAGCCTGTCTTACGTAACAGAGGACTCCCACTGTGTTTGGATTACAAGAAAATCCACCCCAGAGACGGCACGTTGAACAACCCACCTGACGGCACGGATCATATAAGTAGAGTAATGCCTTCTAATCTATACCCAATACAATACAATTTAAATGTCTGTGATATAAATGTGAAGAATATATATGAATTAAATGCTAATGTTGTGATGTAAGTGTTGAAACCCCCACTACATGAAATAAGAAATAAGTGTTAAAAGTCTGTGATATAAGTGTACGATTCCCTACTATGTGTTACGTGTATGTATGTGTATGTATATATATATAAATTGTTATTTTAAGTCGACAAGTATAATGGCTATATGTATACGCAATATAGTGTCTAGCATTAAGTTAATTTTAGTATTATAAAATTAAGAAAACATAAAAAGATGATGATACTACTTACCCAACAGGTAATCTAAGCCATCAGGGCCCAACCAACAGTTGGCACACCTTATTCACAGTGGTTGGACGCAGCACGGCCCCTGAGGTCGAGTTGTGCTCGCCACTGTGAGTAAACAATATAGACACCGGCTGGTAAATCCAGCCAACATGTTCGGCGGCTCCGTTTGCAAATTTAAGCCGCCAAAACACTTTTTAAAATAAAGAAAAAATAAAACTTATCAAATGCTGGGTTAAACCCCAAGGGGTAGGGATCAGCTTACAATGTTCAATGTCGTATTATGTCTATGTAAATAAAAAATAAATAAATGAATATATATTATTATTTAAAAAAAAATTAAAAAAAAAAAAAAAAAATCTATACCCAACCTGTAACGGTTATGACCACTGCTCGTGGTCAAGAGATCCTGAGTTCGATCTTCGGTTTGGGCAGAGATTGGTGACAAAAATTTCTGCTGCTTCGCTAGTAAAGAATCTTTAAGTTGACATTTCTGGCCCAACCAAGGCTGGGTGAGGTTTATGCGGGTAGCATAAAAAAAAACGAACACAATACTTCCGATTTCTAATATTAGAAATTTCTCGGAAGTAATATACATATTACTGAACATGACAGAAGTCTAAAGTTATAGACTTTAGATTCGGGCGTTCATTAAATCCTTCCACCACCGTGAGGTAGGTGGTTTCTCATTTTACGGACACGGAATTATAATTATTCAATTTAAGCAACGCCGAGTATATTGAAGTCTTCGATGGGTTCCCACCCTAGGTACCTACTTACCAAGTTCGGAACTATCAATTAAATTTTGTGATGACAAATTCTTGCTGACAGCATTATGTCCAGATTCGAATGTCCAGTCACAATTTAAACACGGCAAGATCCTTTTGTGGAAGGTAATCAACACTAGGCAAGGTTACTGCTGAATGCATTTCCTACCACCTAACCCTCCGAGTGCCATTTTTATGTAGTCATATATTCAAATAAACGAGGAACAATTCATACACTGGGTGGGATTCGAACCAACGGGTGCTATCATTGGGTGCTACCAATGGATCACCAGATTAGCGCATTGAAGAGTTTAACTATACATTCCTTGTACATGGTGTGCTTATGGTGCCCCCGTGCCCCCCGCTTACAAATCTATGTGCATTAGAATTTGGCAAGTTTATATTAGGTTATACCCATTTTTTGATCCTACATAGGCTGAGTGAGTCAACACCAGGAGCACGCTCAGCAAGGTTAATACTTGGAAGGGGACCCTACCCTAAGGATAGAATATTTCTGGCTATTTCCGGTACAAATCATGCTGGGTTTCATGTGTGTAGCAAGTTTGTTGTGAAAGTAAATGAAGAAAGAATACAATCCTGTTGCAAATGTCAGATATTAAAGAGACGTTGATGTAAAAAAAGCTAGATATCTAGCAAATATCTAGCTGTACAGTTATCTAACAAATATCTAGTTGTACAGGGAATCTATTTAAATCAATGTAGCTGCGCAGAATGCAAGTGCGCATGTCTCAACCAGCCAACGTTGGGTCGGAAATGTCAAGCCAAACACATCGGAGTTCGGGATCTCTTTGGTTTAGGACTTTTAGAGCCTCCCCTGAACTATTGAATCTTCTGTCTTTTGCGAACCTCCTCAAAAGTTAGACTTGCTTATAGGAGATGTATTGTTTGTAATATCATTATTGTATAAATAAATAAAAGTATTCAATTCAATTCACTGCTTTGCGACCGCATTGATGATTTTCTGTTTCATCGAAGTTATGTAAGGTCAGTAAGAGTGTAAGTTATGTAAAGTCAGTAGTAGTAGTGTAAGTTAGGTAGGGTCAGTAGTAGTGTAAGTTAGGTAAGGTCAGTGTAGGACTGAGGACTCTTTGTCTGAGAATTATGTAAATGAGCGAAAAACATATCCTAGTAGCCACCGTGAAAAGTACTTGAGAGAGAAAGATAGAAAGGGAGGTAGAGAGAGTGAAAGGGGGAGAAAGAGAAAGGAGAAAGAAAAATAAGGGAGAGAGAGAGAGAGGGAGAGACATGAAAGGGATGAGAAAAGAAAGATTGAAAGAGAATGAGATCGTAAGGAAGTAAAGTAGGTCAGAGTTTATATGGAGGTGGTAGAGCGAAGAGAAATTGAGAAGAAGAGAAATAAGAAGGAGAAGAAAGAGAGAAAATATAAGGTGACGATGATAAAAAGAAATTGAAAAGAGAGAAAAGAAATGAGAATAAGCAAGATAGAGAAATTGAGAAGAGAGAGAGAAAAAGAACAGAGAGAGAGAGAGAAATAGAGGAGAGAAGAAGAAAAGAAGAAAAGAAGAAAAGAAAGAAGAAGAAAAGAAGAGAAGAGAAGAGAGTGGGGCAAAAAAGAACAAGGATAAAAAATGTGAGGAAAAGGACACGTGCTATGAAGTGAAAAGAGAAAAGTCAGAATGTGTGCAAGTGGAGAGAAAGAGATCGAAGAGTAAAGATAATGAAGAGGAAGAAAAATGAAGAGAAAAAAGAGAGTCTTTACCCCATGTAAAATTGTCCATATAACACGTGGTTAAAATAGAAGAAATTTTTTTTGAAACACCCTGTATAAATAAACTTACCTACCAAATTTTAAATCTCTAGCTCTCACTGTTCTAGAGATATCGTGTCCAGTGTCCACACACACACACGCACACGGGCAGACGCACGGACCAATGGCCAAAAACAACTTTTCTGGTATCCCGATGCTGTGATTCGTCCAGAAATGCGATAAACCTGTTAAGTCAAATCAACGAATACAATACTTTCCTTATTATAGGATAAGGAAAAAACATTAAAAGCAGGGACTCACAACGACTAACCTCAACTTTCTGGTGAAAAACTTAACATGTTCCTGTGTGCCAAATTTCAGATCTCCAGCACTTACCGTTTAAGCTCCAACCTATAACACACAGACAGAAAATAATATAGAGAGAAAAGAAAAGGAACTCAAAGGAAAAATGCCTGGAAAATAAGAAGAAGCAGAGAGAAATAATAGAGGAAAAACAACTATGAGTAGAGAAAAAGAGATGGACGAAATAGATAAAGGCAAAATAAAAGTGTAAAATTAAGAGAGAAGGAAAGCTAGAGTGTCTGTGTGTATGAAAGAGAGAGAGAGAGAGAGAGTGACATAGCGAAAGAGACAGCTACACAAAAAGAGAAAGTGTGTGTCTAAAAGAGAGAAACATAGAGAGAGAGAGAGAGAGAGAATTTCCGCAGACAGGAAGGAAAAGAAAAAGCGTAGGAGATGAAGAAAATTACATCAAAAAAGAGGAAATATTATTAGAAAATAGAGAAGAAGAGAAATAGAATGGAAAAAAGGAAAAGAGAAAATTAGAGGAGTATCGAATTAGAAAGAAAGGAAGAGACAAAGAAAATACAATTGAATGTGAGGAAGAGAAGGAAGGAGAGAGAGAGAGAGAGAGAAAAAAGAGTAGGAGAAAGGACCAAAGAGAAAAGTTGAGGAAAATGAAAACAAAAACAAGATTTAAAAAGGACGGAACAAGAAGAAGAAGAAGAGAGAGACGAGAGAAAGAACGAGAGAAAAGAAACATAAAAAATAGACAGAAATAAAAAATAGAGAAATTAGTGTTACGAAAAAAAATTAAAAAAAAGAAAGAGAGAAAGAGATAGAAATATTATAATAAAAAAACTATTTAGTGAAAGGTAACCACCAGACCGGGTGAACGCACAAATCATTCTCCAATACCTAACCCTGAGAGTCTCACTATTATGTGGTCACCTGGTCACATACTGAAACTAGTCAAGAAGGGAAAAATCATCTATTGGGTGAGATTCGAACCAACGGTTCCTACCTGGATTACCAGACTAGCACCTATGCATGCATGTTGTATTTAAAAAAGAGACAGAAAAAAGAGAGTAAAAATGTCACAAAGGGAGAGATAAAGAGCTTGAGAGAGAGATAGATGCGGGAGAATAATAAAGCTTTAGTGACGGAGAGAGTATAAAAAAGGGGAGGGATAGAGAGGGACAAACAGAGAGAGAGAGAGAGAAAGGGATAAAGAGAGAGAAAGAGAAAGGGAGAGAGTGATGAATAGTGTAAAAGAGAGGAATAGATGAGGGAGAATAATAAAGTTTTAGAGAGGGGGAGGGTATAAAGAGAGAGAGAGAGAGAGAGAGACAGATAGATAGATGAGGAATAATATAATAAAGCTATAGAGAGAAAGAGAGGGTATTAAAAGTGAGAGATAAAGAGAAAGAGAGAGAGAGTGGAACAGATGAGGGGGTATAATAAAACTATAATGAAGGAGAGGGTATAAAAAGAGAGGAATAAAGAGAGAGAGAGGGATAGATGAGGAGTTATAATAAAGCTATAGAGAGGGAAAGGGTATAAAAAGGGGGAGGGATAGAGAGAGAGAGAGAGGGAGAAAGTGTGTGTGTGAAGAGAGAGAGAGAGAGAGAGGGGGAAGGGGAAAGAGACAGAGAGGGAAAGAGTGAGAGACAGAGAAAGAGATAGAGAGAGAGAGAGAGAGAGAGAGAGAGGGGGGGGAAGAGAGAGAGAGGGAGAAAAAGATAGAGAGAGTGAGAAAGAGAGCGAGAGAGTGAGAGACAAGAGAGGGTATAATAAAGCTATAGATAAGAAGAGGGAATAAAAAGAGAAGTATAAAGAAAGAAAGATAGATGAGGATGTATAATAAAGCTATAAGAGAGAGAGGGATAAAGAAAGGGGGAGAGAGAGAGGGATAAAGAAAGGGAGAGAGAGAGATAGATGAGGGGATATAATAAAGCTATAGAGAGGGTATAAAAAATGAGGGATTGAGAGAGACGGGAGGAGTTTACATAAGTGGTGTGCCTTGTTAAGAAGAAATGGGGTCAGGATGTAGGCTGGGTCCCCTCATTGAATTTACACGACTAATTGAGAGAGTACGTCAGGATCGAAAGTGTGAGAAAAAGAAGAGGAAATAAAGGAAGAAGAAGAAGAAGGGAGAGGGAGAATAAGGGAGATTGAAAGAAGGGAGAGGGAGAGAAGGGAGAGGGAGAAGAAGGAGAGAAAGAAAGAAATGGGAGGGGAGAGAGAGAGAGAAGAATTTTGAATTGCATTTGAATTGAATTTGAATGTGACATTTATTTATTTTAAAGAGTTATACAATTCTCCTAAGCGAATTCTAACTTTTGGTGGAGATTTACTCTCATGCACTAACTTTCGCTATGTAGCTTAATACTAAATATTAATTATAATATTAAGTAATAATAATAATATCGCCTTATTTATACTGCCCGATTAGGACTATTAAAGTCCCATTATTCCAGCAGTAAGCCCAAGACATATTCTTATGTGGTAAAAATTCCAAATGGGAGGATAACTTGTCATGTCCCGGCTGGGTTTCGAACCCACGACCTCTGGAGTCTTTGGATTCACAGAGTGCCGCCTTTTCCACTGAGCTACCGGGACAGAAGTAAGGGATACTAAGAGGCAGGGAGCCAGCCTCCGTGGCGTAATGGTTGTGACTACTGCCCGTGGTCCAGAGGTCTCGAGTTCGATCCCCGGTTGGGGCAGACTTTTCAAAAAAAATTCTGTCTCTTCCAAACACGTGAGGCTGGCATTTCCGGCCCTACCCAGGCTAGGTGTTGTTAATGTGGGTAGCTGGTACGATTCCTAGCGAATGGAGGGTAAAACCCCCGTCCTGACTATCTCAAATCAGGACGTTAAAACCAAATCAACTGGTCACAATAGATCTACTTAGGTCGCAGTGTTAATTTTAAGGGTTTTACTGAAAAACCTGCAACCAGAGAGCGAGAGAGAGAAGAAGAAGAAGAAGAAGAAGAAGAAGAAGGAGGGAGGAAGAGAGAATGAGATGGAGAGGGAAGGAGAGTTAGAGAGAAGAGAGAAAGGGGAAGAAAGAGAGAGAGGGAGAGAAGAGAGAGGGAGATGGAGAAGGAGTGAGAAGGAGAAATGGAGAAGTGGCTCTCTAATATCCAGGTCCTGGCTCTCTAATATCCAGGTCCTGGCTCTCTAATATCCAGGTCCTGGCTCTCTAATATCCAGGTCCTAGCTATCTAATATCCAGGTTCTGGCTCTCTAATATCCAGGTCCTGGCTCTCTAATATCCAGGTCCTGGCTCTCTAATATCCAGGTCCTGGCTCTCTAATATCCAGGTCCTAGCTATCTAATATCCAGGTTCTGGCTCTCTAATATCCAGGTCCTGGCTCTCTAATATCCAGGTCCTGGCTCTCTAGTATCCAGGTCCTGGCTCTCTAATATCCAGGTCCTGGCTCTCTAATATCCAGGTCCTGGCTCTCTAATATCCAGGTCCTGGCTCTCTAATATCCAGGTCCTGGTTCTCTAATATCCAGGTCCTGGCTCTCTAATATCCAGGTCCTAGCTCTCTAGTATCCAGGTCCTGGCTCTCTAATATCCAGGTCCTGGTTCTCTAATATCCAGGTTCTGGCTCTCTAATATCCAGGTCCTGGTTCTCTAGTATCCAGGTCCTGGCTCTCTAGTATCCAGGTCCTGGCTCTCTAATATCCAGGTTCTGGCTCTCTAATATCCAGGTCCTGGTTCTCTAATATCCAGGTCCTGGCTCTCTAATATCCAGGTCCTGGCTCTCTAATATCCAGGTCCTAGCTCTCTAATATCCAGGTTTGACTGTATTGGGATGCCTGGAACTCAGAGAAATGTAATTTGAGGACCAATGATGGGCAACGTCCAGCGTGGTGAGCACATGGATTGGTGACCCATCAGAGGGGAGGCATACTACGGGATGGGCTGGCTACAACATAGAACACAAACGTCTACAGTAGCTCCTGTTTCATGGCTGCGAAACAAAAAAAACGCTGTGAAACGCTCATCTTTAAAAAAAAATTAGTACCTACAATACCTCATATTGAAATAGGAAAGATGATTAGGTTATTTATTTAGAATTTTTTTTATATATAGAAAACAATCAACCTTTATAACATTAAAAAGGTTAGAAATATATAGGTAATAACTTCAGAGAAAAACCATTACTTTCCTTTCTATAGGATTTCCTTTCTATAAAAATATATATTGAACAAAATTATTTTAACATTTACAATTTTCTTGTAATCCGAAGTGAATGCCTTAGGCATTCTTTGCGACTTAACCCCGTATAGGTATAGAAATACCAACGTTCCTTATTATAAACCTTTGTATGTATCAAAACTAGGGGTAGCAGTGATATCTCGACCCAGCCATAAATTCTTACATAAACAGCTAGAGACAACTGTGTCGTCTGTTAAGTTCACGTTTTAGTCCACTAAACTATCTTCTAGATATGTACAAGGAAATAGCTAATAACTTCACAGAAGTAAGCTATTTCCCTGTCTCGAACCGCCATGTTAATAAAAAGTCTACGTACTGATAAACAGTGCACGCAAATGATGCTACTTCCTGTGTACGTAGAAAAACTCAACAATTGTAATTTCAAACTTCAAGTGTGACCACTAAAAATTCACACTCGTTCATTTATTTTGAGCTACACAAAAATTCGGGATTGAAGAATAGAACATTCTACCTTTTCTTCCTCTTCTCGAATCAACAAACCCTTTCTCTTCCGTCCGCATGCCAGACCACCCTTCCTCCAGCGCCTTCCACAACCTGCCTGCACCACCCGAGCCTTGCCTACCTTCCCCAACATCCCAGCTTCCACAACCGACCCCTAGTTTCCACAGCTCTCCAATGTTCCCCAATAACTCCTTTCACCATGCAAGGTATGCACAGCCTCTCTCATCCAAAGCTCCCCTCACTTCCCCAACTCCCAGCCGCTCCCGTCTCCTCCCACCCGCAACACCCACTTTCATTCTTCGCTCATTTCCTCTGCCCAAGCCTTTCCCCACTTGAAGAAGAAGTGGAGTAGAGGAGAGAGAGGGGAAGACAGCTGAAAACGAACAGGAGAGCAGACGTCGAAAGGGGCAAAAAACGAAGGGCACCGATGGAAAGAATGATAGAAGACACGGAAGGCGGAGGAGGGGGAAAAAACACCCTGATTGGAACCGTTTTCTGTTTGGGGAAAGTTGAGTCGAGCTTTTCGCGTCGTGCCCTGCCCTAGTCCTACTTTCCTGATGAGACATGACGGCAGGGGAATTGTGCGCGTTGTAAAAGCGAGAATTTTTGCTCGTTGAGACAAAATAACAAGAGTCTGCTAGCGTGTGCTGCTGCTCTTCAACACAGTAGCTGCGTTGTGAATGGAGCGTTGAATGCTTCGGACATTTTTCATGCTGCGGGATAGTTTTAGCGGGATAGTGGGAAATTTTGGTAGCCATTCATTGTTTACAAAAACAATTAGCTGTATGTGGTTGCAAAAGAACGTCTTGAAAGTGGTGAAGTTATGGTCAACAGCGATGCCAAAACAAAGAGTTAAGTTGAAGATGCGGCTCCAATATTTTGAGAAAATTGAAACTCAAATCACACGAATTCCGAGACATGTGCAATTGTGCATATTGTGAATCTCTTGGGACGGAAAATGCAGAAGCAATCGACATTTTTGTAATACCTCTGTGGAGCTAAGTTTAAGGGCGGTTAAGTTCTGACTGGAACTTGTGATCTTGATTTTGTCAATTAATGTCACCCTTGGAGTCAGTCACATATGTATGTATACAGGGTGTCCCACCAAACTTGGACACCTCAGATTACTCGGCCCCTGAAAGAGTTTTTGAAAAAAAGAAACCCTAGAGTACATGTACTAATTATGCGGTTTCATTCATGAAATTTTTTTTATACAGGGTGGTTCAAAAGTCAGAAATTGAAGTGTCAACTTTCGATTTTTAAATGGATCGACCTGAATTTTATTTGATGATTTTACTTCTAAATGATTAATGAGTACTTTTTTAAACAAAAATATCACATACAGGGTGGTTTTTTTTCGACCAATTCTTTTTCTAAATCTCGAATAACTCAAGTTCGTTTAACTTTTTCGATAACAAGAATAGAGAGTGTTTGTGTAATGAAAACACGCACTTTCAATTGGCATTAAAAATTTTTGTATAGGGTGGTTCACAAGTGAAATAATGACTTGATTTTTTTTAAAACAGAGTTTTTTTTAATTTTTTATTTGGGATTAATAATTCTAACCTAATTTTACACATTTTTTATTAGTCATATCGAAAAACAAAACTAAAGTGTTGTACAGCATGAGACATAATTTTTTTGTAACACCCTGTATATGGGCATTCAAAGAGACGTAAAATTAAATAGAAAGACTAAATGTGCAAGAAAAACTTCGATTTTTAATGATATTAAAAAGTTATGGTGTTTTAACTAATATTGTCACATGGACCACCCTGTAGATATTTTCTTAAATCATCATACGGGTAGTCGAAACTGTCTAAAATTCAACGAGGAGTCCAAATCTGAAATAAAAAAGTGAATTCAAAAAGCAATTTTCAATTTTGTGTCTACACCTACCTACTTTTTATTTCAAGTTTTAAAATCATTCAGTGTGGACACCAAATTGAAAATGGCTTCAAAATTCGTGTTTCATACTTGTTTTTCCCCATCATTCGAAGTCTTCGTTAAATTTTATACAACTTCGAGTACCCATATGATGTTTTAAGAAAATATCTACAGGGTGGTCCATGTGACAATATTAGTTAAAACACCATAACTTTTTAATATCATTAAAAATCGAAGTTTTTCTTGCACATTTAGTCTTTCTATTTAATTTTACGTCTCTTTGACTGGCCATATACAGGGTGTTACAAAAAAATCATGTCTCACCCTGTACAAAACTTTAGTTTTGTTTTTCAATATGACTAACAAAAAATGTGTAAAATTAGGTTAGAATTATTAATCCTAAATAAAAAATTAAAAAAACTCGGTTTTAAAAAAAATCAAGTCATTATTTCACTTGTGAACCACCCTGTATAAATTTTTTTGATGCCAATTGAAAGTGCGTGTTTTCATAACACAAACACTCTCTATTCTTGTTATCGAAAAAGTTAAACGAACTTGAGTTATTCGAGATTTAGAAAAAAAATTGGTCGAAAAAAAACCACCCTGTATGTAAAATTTTTGTTTAAAAAAGTACTCAGGAACCATTTAGAAGTAAAATTATCAAATAAAATTTAGGTCAATCCATTTAAAAATCGAAAGTTGACACTTCAATTTCTGACTTTTGAACCACCCTGTATAAAAAAAATTTCATTAATGAAACCGCATAATTAGTACATGTACCCTAGGAATTTTTATTTTTCAAAAACTCATTCAGGGGCCGAGTAATTTGAGGTGTCCAAGTTTGGTGGGACACCCTGTATATTGTACATACATATGTATATGTGCAGTCAATCATCGCGATTAATTTTTTTATGTACTAGTCGGTAGTACGCGTACTTTTTAGCTACTTGAGACTCTTCTTGAAAAATATAAAGCAAACTTACGCCGACAAGTCTCATCATTGTAGATTGGGCTGACACTCCCCATAATTCATTTGGCAACTAAACTGTCATGTCCAGTGGTAATAAATGGCAACTCTGTTAGACTGTTTTCCTGTCACACTGACAACAGGGGGAGGATCTCTGCTCTAATTTCAGCCGGACCCTACACGCTGTAATGACTGTTTTGTTCCCCCCCCCCCCTATCTCTCTCTCTCTCTCTCTCTCACTCTCCCTTTCTCTCTCTCTTTCTCTCTCACACACACTCTCCCTTTCTCTCCTAATCTTCCTTTCTCTTTTCCCTCTCTCACTCTACCTATATCTTTCTTATCTTTCTGTTTTGATATTTCCCTTTCTTTACCCTTCTCTCTGAGTCTTTATTCTTCTTCAAATAATTTTGGGCTTTCTGTCCCCCTTTGTCTTATTGTGTCTAATTTTTTGTCAATATTCTTACCTGATTTGTCTCTACGAGTATCTCTCTCTGTCTTCATGTCTCTCTTTCTCTCTCTCTCTCTTTCATCCTCCCTCTCTTTCTTTCTTTCTCACTTGTTCTCCTTGTATTTTCATCTTTTATACCCTGTATTTCTTGGTCCATTATTCTTCTTTCCTTTGCTTTTTTTTGTACTCATTTAATTTTTATTTCATCATTAATTATTTTCAATTATATTTTCTGTTTTTCTATGCTCCATTATCTCTTCATTTATCTCATCTCTGTTCAACATTTTTCACTATCTCTTAACTATTTCTCCACTCTATCTTTCTTTCTCTCTCTCTCTTTGTTTCTCTGTCTCTTTTTCTCCTTTTTTCTTTCTCTCTCTCTCTTTCATGACCATTATTTCAGAAATATGGAGGTAATTTGTGTCACCCTCTAGAGTAGTCTAGAGTGATGTTCATATTGCTGACCCATTTGTTTCAATGTTCACGTAAACTTACACATCAAGCACACTTTATAGGCACTTTTTGGGAAAGCCATCAGTTCTTTCCGTGAATTTTGTTGTATGTCCTCTATGGACTCAAAACGACGCCCACGGAGGGGCAATTTCAGTTTGGGGAACAAGAAAATGTCCGCGGGAGCTGTATCTGTCTGTCCCGGTAGCTCAGTGGTAAAGGCGGCACTCTGTGAATCCAAAGACTCCAGAGGTTGTGGGTTCGAAACCCAACTGGGACATGACTCCCAATTGGGATTTTTACCACATAATAATATGTCCTGGGCTTACTGCTGGAATAATGGAACTTTAATAGTCCTAATCGGGTAGTATAAATAAGCGATATTATTATTATTATTGTTATTATTATTATCTGGCGAATAATTGGCTTGATCAATAGTTTTTGTTGAGTTTTTAGCCAAAAATTCGTGTATCATAGATATGTGGGACGGCGCATTATCGTGATGCAGGATCCAAGAATTGTTTTCCCATAGTTGTGGCCTCTTTTGAAGGATTTTTCCTTCAAACGCTTCATCACAGCTGAATAATACTCCTTTGTGACTGTTTGACCTTCTAGGAGAAATTCTGAGTGAACAACACCTTGCCAATCAAAGAAAACTATCAACATTACCTTCACTTTTGACCGGCTTTGGCGCGGTTTCTTTGGTTCTGGTTCAGTATCCAAGCGCTATTCTGAAGATTGCTGACTTGTTTGCATGTGAAACTCATACACCCATTACTCATCACCTGTTATGATGCGTTTGATAACAGATTCATCAGAATTAACTCTCTAAAGCACGTCAAATTTAGGTCCTTCGGAACAAGCCGGGCCGCAACTTTTTTCATGCCCAAATTGTACAAATAAGACTTTGTACAATAAGGTGTAATTTGTAATAGTGTACCAACAATACCAACATGTTAATTACACCTTTTCAAAATAATAAAAAAAAAATATTCAAAATATTAGGACTGAAAACTGGAGGGAACGGATCCAGATAAATTCTACCACTCCAGAGTAACCGCAGTCGAACATGTTTATAAGAGAAACCTGGATAAAAGAGAATATTTCTCGTATAAAATTTCCCTCTGGATGGATGAGAAACCTGGATATAAAAGAAACCTGTTTTTATAAAAGAAACCTGTATGTAAGAGAAACATGGATATAAGAAAAACCTGGATATGCGAGAATGATGATGATGACTATTTTGAATAATTCCAAAAGATGTGGAAATGATAGGAAACCATTTTTCACGAGACAAAGGTTTCAGTAAAAAGGTTTTTCTTTAGTATTTAGATAAAAGATTCGTGAGATGAACCCAAATTGAAAACACATCTAATTGTCTCCTGCTGGCAAGCTTAGTGACCATCTCTCTTTCTCTCTCTCTCTTTCTCTCTCTCTCTCTCTTTTCTCTCTCTCCTTTTATCTCTCTATCTTACCCTTTCTCTTCTTTTCTCTCTCTCTCTCTTTCTTCTTTCTCTGTCTCTCTTTCTCTCTTGTTCTCCCTCAGTATCTTTATGTATGGACTCTTTCCTTATTATATTTTTTTCTCTTCCTCTCTCTTTCTGTACCTATCTTTCTTTCTTCTCCTTCTCACCATTCATTTCTCCGCCTCTCTTCCTTTTGTACGTCCCTCGTTATCTTCTTCTCTCCTCCCTCACTGTTCCTCTTTCTCAGATTTTCTTTCTCCCCCTCTCTTTTCTTTGTCTATATATATCTTTCATTTTTACCCTCTCTTACTCTCGGTCTTTCTTCCTTTCTATTCCTGCCTCCCCTCTTTCCTTTTCTTTCTCTCTCTCTCTCTATTTCCTTCTCTCTCTCCCTCTCCCTTTTCACCTATATAACTGCCCTCTCTCATTATCTTCTTCCCTTTATCTCTCTCTTTTCGTCCTCTCTCAACTCTCTATCTCTCTCTCACTCACTCTCTCTCTCTCTCTCTCTCTCCCTTCATCTTGTACCCCTCTGTATTTTACTTAATCTCTGCTATTTTTTAAGTGAAATTTTAAAGCCGTGAAGACAAAAGAATTCTTTTTTAAGGGTGCTGAAAAAACAAAAAAAAATATCCTTTTTGAATAAGAGAGAGAGAGAGAGAGATAGAGAGAGACAGAGAGAGAGACCGAGAGAGAGACTGAGAGAGAGACTGAGAAAGAGAGAGAGAGAGAGAGAAGACGTGATCTCCCTGACCCGGAGGTTGCGGGTTCGAATCCCGGCCAGAGTGGAAAATTCCGACCGAGCTTTTCCGTTTCCGGAATGGCATGGGAGTAAAAGCAAAGAAACCTGAAGTAATGCGAAAGCGGTTCCGGGGCACAACTACCTTTCTTTTTAAAAATACATATTGATAAAGAAAGAAAGAGATAGAGAGAGAGAGAGAATTTGAATTTTCAACTGTAAATAATACATTAATTTAAAATCACTCTTTTACCTCTAAAGCTAATTCTAACTTATTTAGAGTGAAAGAGAGAAAAATAGATAGAAAGAGAAAGAGAGAGAGAAAGAGAGAGAGATACAAACGCTTTCCATACAAAATGCTACCCAATTTTCTTCACGAGATTTTCTGAACCCCGAGGTATTCGAACCCAGGTCCTGCAACCCTCTTGCGCTACACCACTTGACCAAGGTCACCAGTAAGTCAGTCATCATATTTGTGTTAATCACTTTCGTGAAGTCACAACTATTCATACTCGCTTTACTAAATCTACGCTGAAACCGGGACTTGAACCAGCGTCCTCCAGGTTTCAAGTCCGCCGCCTTATCGATCAAGCTAGAAGGGTTAGGTGGAACAGATTGCCATAGGCAATAACCCCGCCCTTTAGTTAGGACATAATATGTATATATTTTATTTTTTTTTGTTTATATTATTAATATTGTCAATTTTATATTTAATTTTTACCATTATTTGCCTATATAATTATGTTCTACTAATAAAGAGTTTCTAAAATAAATAAAAATAAACTACTGAGGTCGGTCACGGTGACAACATTAATAATAATAATGCTTTAAATGTATCGATGTCTGCTGAATGAAAAGGAATATAGGTCAATAACCCTGCTCCTTGAGCAAAATCACGAAAGCTGGGACTTTTGTCTTGAAATATTCAAGTGCTGTTAGATTCCTCTTTAATTTTCTGGTATGGTTTTTTTTCCTCAAATGCGAACAGAATATGTTAAAAACTCGTAATTGTCTTTTAAGGAATATCTTACCCCTAATTAGCAAAGTAGCTCACAGAAATTTCAAATAATTAGGAAATGGTAGGTACTTGAATTTCATCATAAGGAGACTTCTGTTTTAAAAGATCACCTGTTCCTGTAGATATTGTGCTATGGAATACATTTAAGATTTTCATAAAATTTATTGTTCCCAATTCGATTTCTGCTCTGAAAAAAACAATCGTTTCTGGATGGGGTGCAATTCTTCAATCAGGTAAAATTTATATTAAAAAGGTGATCGATTTGTTGTAGTTACTGCTGACGTTTTAGTAAATTTTTACTTTGATGTCAAATAAATTCTTATTACCTACAAATTTTTATGGCACATAGATCAAGATGACATGTTTTTTTTTTCTGTACATAATATTGAGGAATAAGCCATAATCCTTAAACGTTAACTTTTTTTCTTTATTAGTAGAACTATACAGACAGATAATGGTAAAAATTAAATATAAAAATTGACAATAATAATAGAATAAACCATAAAAAAATAAAATATATACATATGTCCTAACTAAAGGGCGGGGTTATTGCCTATGGCAATCTCTACCACCCAACCCTTTTACCTATTTGGTATTCTTATATACCTATTTGGCACATAATTATATCAAGATAACATGTTTTTTTCTGTACATAGAATTGAAGAATAAGCCATAATTTTTGAACATTAACATTTACATTGTTACTGTCACAAAGAAAGCTTCTAACTCCGCCGCCCTTGCCCCCCCCAGGTACACGCAGCGATGCCCCGTTCCTGGAGCGCACCGTCGTCTTGGTCAGGTGAACGAGCCGCCCTGCGGCCCACCGGACAATGCGCCCGGGGCCCCCCTCCCTCTCCGTCCTACTCTTGATGCTCTCGCTCATGCGCCCGCCCACCTCCGCCACGAGTCCGCACGAGTCCGCCCCGCCGGCCTCGTGTCAGCGCGGCCGGTTCCCGCTAGCCGCGCTCAATCCGCAGTGCGCGGCCATGCGGATCAGCGAGGGCCCCGGCCCGCCTGCGGCCTCGCGGCCCGCCTGCGAGCTCGCGACGAACAACTCCCAGTGCCTTTCCTCCTCGAACGCGGACCCGCCCTCGTTCGTCTGCTCGCAGCCCGGCCGGACCCGGCTCGAGCACTGTCGCGAGTTCGCGCTCGCCGACTCTGACCAGTGCGCGCGCGAGCTTCCGCGCCTGCGCAGGATCGACGCGGACGTCGGCCTCCTCCTGTGTTCATTCGAGCAGATCCTGCGCCGCTACGACTGCGCCACCCAGTACTCGGTCGCGTACCACTGCGCCCACTGTAGGGTAAGTTACTGTATGTTATGATATACCACTGCGCCCACTGTAGGGTAAGTATGATATGATAAAGTATGGACAATTATCAATGACATAATTGACAAAAACAAGAAAGACAATATTATTAAAAGCATTAAACATGATAACACTTTACATGACTGTCTGACCAATACCCGAGAATGTACCAATATAATGAACAATCATTTCAAAGATGTTGGAAAAAATATCTCTGATAAAATTGAAAGACTAACCACTACTGAACAAAATCACTTGAATAACTTAAACTTGACACAAGACACTGAAAACAAATACTCTACTTTCTCACTGACTACTTCAACTGAAATTTACAAAACAATTATGGGGTTGAAAAACAGAACTACTCCAGGTGAAGACGGACTACAAACAAAAATACTTAAACATATTGCACCATACATTACTGAACCACTTAAACACATAATTAACTTAAGTTTAGACAGTAGTATATTTCCTTCTTGCTACAAATCCAGTATAGTTGTTCCTATTTACAAGAAAGGAAACAGACGAGACTGGAGTAACTACCGACCTATCTCCTTACAGACAAACTTTAGTAAAACACTTGAAAAATGTGTACAAAACCGACTTGAATATTATTTGACAACAAACAACCTTTTGACTGGCAAACAATATGGGTTTCGACGTGGCATAGGTACTGAAGATGCTTTACTTGACTTAACAACATATTTACATAGTAACATAGACGACAGTAAAAAAGTAATCGCCATTTTTCTTGACATTTCAAAAGCATATGACTCTATAAAACATTCGACATTACTGACACAACTTAAAAAACTAGGACTAACAAACAAAGTACTTAAATGGTTTGATTCCTACTTGACTGACCGAACACAAAAACTGAAATTGAATTCTCAGTTATCTGAGAGTGTAGAGTGCCGTGCTTTTTCAATTCCGCAGGGTACAATACTTGGTCCTTGTTTGTTTAATTGTTTTATTAATTCTCTTCCTGGAATAAGCAAGGGTCAAGTATTTTGCTATGCAGATGACACAGTACTATGCTACTCATCAAATAACTGGGAAGAGACTCACCGACTCGCATCTACTGACCTGACAAACATTCAAAACTGGTATTTACAAATGTCCCTACAAATCAATCTTTCCAAGTCTCATTACATGACTATTTCATCAGACAAAAGAGGACAGCCATTAACATCAACAATACAAATAACTGACATTGAGAACAAAACAATAACATTACAAAAACTGACAAACATACGTTACTTAGGTGTTACACCTGACGAAAACTTAAAATGGACAGCACATATTACTTCACTTAAAAACAAACTACGATGCTTGACTTATGTTTTCTACAACCTAAACCAAGTTTGTAATGATACACTACTTCGCGAAGTATATTTCGCGTTAGTTCAATCACTCTTACAATATTGTATCACAGCTTGGGGAGGGGCGTATGAAAATATAAAGACTCAACTTAGAAGAACTCAAAATATACTACTCAGGACTATACTAAAAAAAAGACAGACTTTTTCATACTGACCAACTATACGAACTATTGAACGTTCCAACACTAGATGACATTTACATTTACAAAACAAGTACATTTGCAATAAAGAAAAAACATACCTGGATTATAAACCCGAACACATACACCACAAGACAGACTGGACAAATTATACAAACACTCAAACACAAGTCACTGACAAAAAGACATTTTTCATACGTAGTTAGCAAAATTTTAAATGAGATACCTGATGATATAAAGGACAATCCAATTTTATAAATTTTAAAATACAGACTGAAACAATGGCTGTCTATTAACAATAAAAAAAATAAAATCTTAAATATTTTAAAATAACAAATTTTCCCTAATTATGTGAATGTATAAGTACTTACTAAAACAGACACAACAATCAAAAACACTCCACACATAACATGAAAACCTTTTCAAAATTTATAATATATTTTTTTTTTTTTACTACAAGGACAGTTTTTAAATATTAATATAATTTATTATAATAAAAAGTGGCCTAACACATGCTTTGCATTATTGGCCACTTAAACTTGCCATGATCTTAATTTTTATTTTATTTAATAAGTTATTTTTTACATTTAAATTTTATTTATGAAGATAAAAGAATTTTTTTAATAAAAAATAATCTTTTGAAAGTACTAAAAAAAAAATAATAAAAAAAAAAAATACCACTGCGCTTACTGCAGATTAAGTCATTGTTTTGTCCTACTATGTATTTCAAACATTTGAGGAATTTTTAACTAGATTAACCAATACTCTGATCTCTGATAGTCACTGTGGCCGAGTGAGTTAGCGCACTAGGCATTGCACGCATGGTGACCTGGGTTCGATCGCCGGACAGATATTTAGAAAGGTAGGGAGAGGGAGAGATAGAGAGAGAGAAAAAATGGAATGGTTATAGATAAAGAAAGGAAGATGAACTTACTCTGGGAGGTTACAAAAAGAAGAAATGAGAAAGTAGAAGAAAGAAGAGAAATTGATAGAGAGAAAGAGAGAGAGGGAGAGAGAGAGAGAGGGAGAAGGAAGGAGAGAGAGACAGAAAGGGATAGAGAGAGAGAAAGAGAAAGAGAGATTGGGAGAGAGAGGAAGAGAAAGAGAGAGGAAAAAAAAGAGAGAGTGGGGGGGAGAGAGAGAGAGATAGAGAGAGTGAGAGAGAGAGAGAAAGAGAGAAAGAAAGAAAGAGAAAAAGATAGAGAGAGACAGGGAGAGAGAGAGGAGGAGAGAGAGAGTAAGGGAGAGAGAGGGGAACAGAGAGTGGGAGAGAGAGAGGGATAGAAAGAGAGAGAGAGAGAAAGGGATAGAGAGAGAGAGGGAGAGAGAGAGGAGGAGAGAGAGAGGGAGAGAGAAAGAAAGAGAAAAAGATAGAGAGAGAGAGAGAGAGAGAGAGAGAGAGAAAGAGAGATAGATAGATAGAGAGAGAGAGAAAGAGAGAGAGAAAGAAAGAGAAAAAGATAGAGAGAGAGAGAGAGAGAGAAAGAAAGAGAAAAGGATAGAAAGAGAGAGAGAACAATAAGAGAAGAAATAGTAGAACTTCGAAATCCTTTTCTGGTAAATTTTAATTAAACCGCACTCTGCGGGCATGGCCGAATTGAGGAAGGGAGGAGACAGCAGGAATGCGGAATGTTGTGAGGAAACAAACACACGGTGTGGAAATATACTGGGTGGTACAGGTTATTGTTGTGTCGGTTATTATGATTATTATTATTATTATTATTATTATAAAGGGCATTTCCCGTTTTTACATGTTGAAAAAGAGGGGGGAATCGGTGTAATATAGGATGGAGGAATGCGATCAATGGGATACATAGGAAGTATACTGGGTGGTACAGGTTATTGTTATATCGGTTGTTATTATTATTATAAAGTGCATTTCCCGTTATTAAATGTTGAAAAAGAGGGGAGAAACGGTGTAATGTAGGATGGAGGAATGCGATAAATGGGGTACATAGGAAATATACTGGGTGGTAGAGTTTATTGTTATATTGGTTATTATTATTATCATTACAAAGGGCATTTTCCATTTATACATGTTTAAAAAGAGGGGGAAAAAAACGGTGTAATACAGGAAGGAGGAATGCGATCAATGGATTCATAGGAAATATACTGGGTGGTAGAGTTTATTGTTATATTGGTTATTATAATTATAAAGGGCATTTTCCGTTTATACATGTTTAAAAAGAGGGGGAAAAACGGTGTAATACAGGAAGGAGGAATGCGATCAATGGGATACACAGGAAATATACTGGGTGGGACAGGTTATTCTTATATTCGTTATAAATATTATTATCATATTAAAGGGCATTTTCCGTTTATACATGTTTAAAAACTGTAACCAAATTATTAATACAATTTTTTGTCGGCTCTGGGATTCGAACCCGTGACTTTCGGCATGGTAAATGAGTATCATACTACTGAGCTATAATCGTACACTCAATATTTAATGTCAAACTTGTTTTTTTTATGAAATGAGTGATAGACAGGGTGGTGTCATCGTGAACGATGGTAGCCAGACAGTGGAGGAATGACTCAGCACTTCTGCCACTGTCTTAACAAGGAGGCTAATAATTGAAAAGGGCCCCCGGAACCAAGCCAATGCTGGTCTACACCCTCTTTATAGTCCCCCAGCCAGATTTGTGAGTGATGTCACTCACAAATACACCTCCCTATTTTTCTTGGGATTCGAACCACAAACCTCTACAGTAAGAGTCGTCTGCTTCATCCTTCAACGATGAAGCTGCCGTGGAACATGGATGATATCTATGTGTGTATCATCCATCAGTATCACCCTGTATAGGACAGGAAATAAAGATCAAGAAGTTATAATATTAAAGGTGGGAAGGAGAATATATGTGTGTTAGATTAGAGAGAGAGAGAGAAAGAAAGGGAGAAAGAGAAAAAGAGAGAAAGAGAAAGAGGGAAAGAAAGAGAGAAAGAGAGAAAGAAAGAGAGAGAGAAAGAGAGAAAGAAAGAAAGAGAGAAAGAGAGATAGAGAAAGAGAAAGAGAAAGAGAAAGAGAAAGAGAAAAATAAAGAGAGAAAGAGGGAAAGAGAAAGAGAAAGGGAGAGAGAGAGAGAGAAAGAGAAAGCGCGCGAGAGAGAGAGAGAGAGAGAGAGAGAAAAAAAATATCAGGAGAGATTTCAGTGGCAGTCGAAAGAGGATAGGCTACTAATGTGTAGGATCCCCTCTCCCCTCTCCCCTCTCCCCTCCTCGCCAGCCTTCGAAAATGTGTACAACATTTGAGAAGAAGGACGATATTTTAGAAAACAATAAATAGACAAATATAAAAAATAAAAAAGTTTTTTTTTTAAGTTATCATATTTGTGTTAATCACTTTCGTGATATCAAACTCGCTTTACTAAATCTACGCTGAAACCGTGACTTGAACCACGGTTTCAGGGTTGGGTGGAAGAGATTGCCATAGGCAATAACCCCGCCCTTTAGTTAGGACTTATGTTTTTGTTTTATATTTTCTATTCTTTTTCATTTCATTGTATATATTGTTTCCCTTTTTTTCATTGTTAAATTAATTATTTCTATGTACATAATGTCCATTTATACCTAATAAAGCGTTGTATAATAATAATAATAACCACCGACCTCCAGGTTACAAATCCGCCGCCTTATCGATCAAGCTACTGAGGTCGGTCAAATATAAAAAATATGTAGACAAATATAAAAATACTAGCAAAAATCCTGCACTTTGTCACCTTTGATGTTTTGCCCGTGCCTATCATCTTATGTGGAACTTTTTAGTACACATGTAAACCAGAAGGACACTCTGTGCGTCTGTGCCAAATTTGGATTATATAATGATAATAACACTCTTTCGTGGAAGGTTACCACCAGGCGAGGTTAATGCTCAAAGCATTTTCTACCACCCTAACCCTCAGAGTGTTATTATTATGTGGTTACAAAATCAAATTCATGAGGAAAAAATCATTCACTGGGTGGAATTCGAACCAACGGACCCCTACGCTACCTGGATTACTAGACTAGCGCGTTAACCACTTGACTACTAGTGCTGCCTTTGATTAATTTGTTTCAGCCGTTTCGGAGCTGCGTTGATGATGAATTAATAATATAAATGGATTTTTTATACATATTAACATTACTTTCCCTCTACTTGAATAGTACAGAGGAAACTACACACTAAATTTTATGGCCACAATACCACGATATAAAACTCGGTTATAAGGTATAAAACTTGGTTATAAAAAATGAAATGACAGAACTCTAATAAGCGATCTGTAATAACTCCGGATGATGGAGGAAACATAGTTCCAGCTCTCCTGAAAAATAGAAATATATTTCTAAAAAACTGTCTTAAAATCACATAAAAAAGGAATATGTAAGGTAATATAATTCCTAGATATGTAATAAGTAAAAAAAAAAAAAAATAGGCATAACTTTACATTATTATAAATATGACCACGTATTTTTTCTTCCTGATTCCCTTTCTGTCTCGCCACCGGGCTTTGCCTCTTTACAAGATGGCGGGGGATCATCGGTGGAGGAGGAGATCATAGTCTGAAAATTCTGCCGTTAAAGCCATAAAAATAATAATAGTACCTACATTTTTGTAGCCATTTAGAGTACGATATGAGGGAATGTTAAAAAAGCAAAAAGGAAAATATGAATGCTAACAGGCGCGGCCGGTGCTAAGGAGCTGCGGAACTGCAGCACCCCCAGACACAAAAGACATGATTCTCACAAGTCTAATAGATAAGAGACATAGAGACATTTTACAATACATTATTAAGTCAATGGTACATGGAACACCTTCGTACCTGTCCAAACAACATGTACAATGTACATACATACATACCAGGAATTGATCAACGCAGACCAGAAGGCAATAATAGTAGCGAAGCATTGGCAAAATACAATATAATGGTTTTTGATGATTTGTTGGATACGTGAATATAATAACAATACATAATGGACATAATTATAGACATTTAAGCCTCCGTGGCGTAACGGTTGTGACTACTACCCGTAGTCCAGAGATCCTGAGTTCGATCCCCGGTGGGAGCAGATTTTTTACACAGAAAATTCTGTTCCCTCCGTACATATGAGGCTGGCATTTCCGGCCCTACCCAGGCTGGGTGCGGTTAATGTGGGTAGCTGGTACGATTCACAGCGCATGGAAGGTAAAACCCCTGTCCAATCCAGGACGTTAAAGCAAATAAAATCGTTGCCGTTAGGAAGGGCATCGAGCCGTAAAAAAAATGTGCCAAAACCAACCAACCTCAACCATGAGGTTGAACAACGTCAACCCTGCTCAAGTGGGATAAGACAGAGTAAAAGATACAAAGAGGCATAGAGACATTTCACATTACGAGCTAAAGACAATGAAAATCTCCACACATTTCTAATTTTCTATAATATTTAATGCATTATTATTATGATTGGCATGGTAAACAAACTCAAACTCATTGGATACTGAAAGAGCGACTCTATAAATCCCATTTTAGTCCGATTTATGTAGCAGCACCCCCAAAACATTTTCAAACCGGCCGCGCCTGACTGCTATAGAAAGTTACAAGTATATACCTATTATAATCATGTAAGTATATACTCGTACATATAATATGTAGTTCTGGTATGTATTAAATTTGCATAGTAACAACCTAGTAATTTTACTACAAATGTCGCAGTACTAACCATAGTGCAGAATAAGGCCGAATTATTGAGTAAGATTAAGTTTAAGATAAGCCAGACTGTCCGTCTGTTCCTCAATTCGGGCTATAGTGCGCTGTGATTCGTTGAAAGTCGAACTTGAGGTAGGGTCTGGTTTATCTTTAAAAAAAATAAAAGATAATAATAATATCGCACTATTTATACTCCCATTATTCCAACAGTAAGCCCAAGACATATTATTATTATGTGGTAAAAATACCAAATGGAAGGATAACTTGTCATGTCCCGACTGGGTTTCGAACCCACGACCTCTGGAATCTTTGGATTCACAGAGTGCCGCCTTTACCACTGTGCTACCGGGACAGAATGATGTTATTGTTGTCTCGTAGAAGAGAGAGAAAAGAGGAATGAAATGTATGAACTTTATTTACATCAATTAAATATCAAACAATACGGTCGTTTCGCGGGAGAATGCCTCCCAGAAACTACAGTGCTTATACTTATACATATAACGGTGAATATAGTTTGTATGTATTTTGACATCTTGAAAAGTCAATGTTGCAATGAACAAGAGCCACATATTATTTTAAAAATAATTATTACCTCATAAGCTAAACTTTTTTTTACCTCATAAGCTAAACTATTGGGAGAAGAGAAAGAAAGAGAATGGAGAAAGATCGAAAAAGGTACAAAAGAATACAATGGAAGGAAGGAAAGAAGAGAAGGAAAGTGAGAAGAGGATGATTGGGAGAGAGTAAGGAGAAAAAGGAAGAGAGAATGAGAGAACGACGTATGTAGAGATAACATGGGGGTGGGTTAAGAAATAGAGAGAGAGAGAGAGAGAGAGAGAGAAAGAGAGAGAGAGACAGGGAGAGTGAGAGTGAGGGAGACAGACAGGAGTGACGGAGAGAAAAAGAGAGAGATTCAAAAGTACAAATGTATATAAGAAGAAAATAATAGAGGGGGGAAAAGGAGATCGAGAGAGAAAAGAGGTTGAGAGGAGAGGTAGAGAAGGGAAAGACAAAGAGTGTGAGAGATGTTAGAATCAATGAGAATACCATAGACAGGTATAGATCATGTTAGAAAGCGAAGTAGGAGGAAGAGAAAGGAGAGAGAGTGTGCCAGAGGAAAAGAAAGATAGAAGAGAGAGCAGAGAGAGAGAGAGAGAGAGAGAGAGAGAGAGAGAGTGTCAGAGGGAAAGAAAGATAGAAGAGAGAGAAGGAAAAAAGAGAGTGTATGAGAGGAAAGGAAAATAGACAGAGAGAGAGAGAGAGTGTCAGAGGGAAAGAAAGATAGAAGAGAGAGAAGAAAAAAAGAGAGTGTATGGGAGGAAAAGAAAAGAGGCAGAGAGAGAGAGAGAGAGAGAGAGTGTCAGAGGGAAAGAAAGATAAAAGAGAGAGAAGAAAAAAAGAGAGTGTAAGGGAGGAAAATAAAAGAGGCAGAGAGAGAGAGTGTGTGTGTCAGAGGGAAAGAAAGATAGAAGAAAGAGAAGAAAAAAAGAGAGTGTAAGGGAGGAAAAGGAAAGGGGCAGAGAGAGAGACTCTCTGTCAGAGGGAAAGAAAGATAGAAGAGAGAGAAGAAAAAAAGAATGTGTATGGGAGGAAAATAAAAGGGGCAGAGAGAGAGAGAGAGAGAGAGAGAGAGAGTGTCAGAGGGAAAGAAAGATAGAAGAGAGAGAAGAAAAAAAGAATGTGTATGGGAGGAAAATAAAAGGGGCAGAGAGAGAGAGAGAGATTTTCAGAGGTATAGAAAGGGAGGAGAGACAGAGAAAGAGAGAGAGAGAGAGAGAGAGAAAGAGAAAGAGACAGAGGGATAGAAAGAGATAGAGAGAGGGTCAGAGAGTGAGAGAGAGAGAGAGAGAGTGTCAGAGGGATAGAAAGAGATAGAGAGAGGGTCAGAGGGATAGAGAGTGAGAGAGAGAGAGAGAGAGAGAGAAAGTCGGAGGGATAGAAAGGAAGAGAGACAGAGTCAGAGGGATAGAAAGTGTGAGAGAGAGAGAGAAAGTCGGAGGGATAGAGAGAGAGTCAGAGGGATAGAAAGTGTGAGAGAGAGAGAGAGAAAGTCGGAGGGATAGAGAGAGAGTCAGAGGGATAGAAAGTGAGAGAGAGAGAGTGTCAGAGGGATAGAAAGGGAGAGAGAGTGTGTCAGAGGGAAATAAAGGTAAGAGAAAGAGGTAGAAAGAGAGAGAGGACGAAGAGAGTCGAATAATGTATCGAGAAAAAAGTCGTTGAAAAGCTTGAATAAAAAGACAATTGCCATAACCATGGTTACAAAGCTGAAACTTTAACAACCACAGTAGTAATAATAAAAAATACCACTAATAATAATAGGAGAAATGACAATAATTCGAACAGCAGTTGAAGTGGATATGCGAATGACAAAGGAAATTGTCAAGTTCTGCATGGATCCATCGGTTCTCAACTTGAGGCCAAGAATCCGCCCACTTGGGGTCTTTAGCTTCAGAAGTAAGCTGTCAAGACAAGTTAAAATTCTCGCTTCTGAACTTATTCAGAATAACGAATAAACCCGCCGAAACAAGAGGACTGTTTCCCCTTAGTATGGGATAGTAGCATTAAATATGTGTCAACAACCTATTATGTACAATATTGTTATAATATTTCCCTTGCCATTTTCCCTTATCAGTGGTAACTGGTGGGGTCGGCCCTTCTAGTACGCAGATGGTATACTCTTCTATCTGGAATTTCGGCTTCAGATATGTACAGATGTACACCTATATAACTCTGCATTTAAACATCAACTGTGCCATCAATTTGTGATTTCATCTGTACTCATAATTATAGTAATTTTGTTCTGTTAAATAAAACTTACCACTTTAGTGGTGAACATTGTTTCATAAATATCGGCTTCAGTTAAATTACTTCTTTTCAGTCTTTGTTCTTGCTGGCGTATCCATGTATGTCTCAGTCTACCTCTTTTCTTGTTGGTGTGCAAAAGGATTTTTATTGCTTGAACTACCATGTAGTCTGCAGGTCTTTTTTTTACATGGCCATACGACCGTAAATGTTTTTCTTCCAAATTGTCTGGAATGTCTGCAACTCCCAGGATTCCACGGATATATCTTTTTCCCACTCTCATAATCTCCAAATCTCCCTTTCAACGGTCAAAGAGCGCACTCTGATTGGTTAATTTGAACGGAATAACTGATCAGAGTACGTTGTGTGACGGTTGGAACCGAGATTTGGGGATTTTGACAGTGGAGAGTGTTTCTGGAACGGGCTAGCTACTGTTAAATTTTATCGTCCTTTAATTTCATTTGCTATCTCTATCCTTTCTTTCCTTTGTCATCTTACTCATTCTCTTTATCTTCTATTTCCTCACTTTCTTTCTTTTTTCATTTTCCTCGTCCTTTTTTCTCTCTCTCTCTCTCTCCTTCTCTTTCTCTCTTTCTCTCTCTCTCCTTCTCTTTCTCTCTCTCTCTCTCTCTCTCCTTCTCTTTCTCTCTCTCTCTTTTTCTCTCTCTCTCTCTCCTCTCTCTCTCCTTCTCTTTCTCTCTCTCTCTCTCCCCTTCTCTTTCTCTCTCTTCTTTCTCTCTCTCTCTCTCTCTCTCTCCTTCTCTTTCTCTCTCTCTTCTCTCTCTCTCTCCTCTCTCTCTCCTTCTCTTTCTCTCTCTCTCTCTCCTTCTCTTTCTCTCTCTCTCTCCTTCTCTTTCTTTGCCTTTTCATCTTTTTGTCCTCCTGTATTCTAATATTATACATATACAGAGTCTTAATATTTTCATTCTCATTCTCTTTCTCATTTATTTAATCTCTTTCTTTCATCCTGTCCTTTTTTATGTTCTATCTTATGCTCTCTTTCTCTTTTTTCTTCTTTTTCTTCGTATTCCTTATTCTATTTCTATTTAAGATATTTTCCTTTATTCTTTCTCCTAAAATGTCATTTTCTATTTCATCATTTTTTTTCCTGTTATGTTCTATTTTCTCATTTTCTTCTTGTTTCTCTTTTTCTTTTCCTCTATTTCCTTCTTCTTTCTCTCTTGTAATTCTCCTGTCTTCTAATATCATTTTCATCTCTCTCTCTCTGTCTCTCTCTCTCTCTCTCTTGTGTTAAATACTCGTTCTCAATCATTGGAACAATACTTTTGTACTTGATGAGTATGTGCCTGGTGTAGCTATAATCTTCTTTCATTCTATCTTGTCCCCGCCTCTCTCTTCATCCTATATTTCTTCTTTCGTTTTTATGTCCCCTTCCTCCTAATTTCCTCTTGTCTCCATAGCTTCTTTATTTCATTGCGATCCTACCGTATGCATGATTTTTTTTCTCATAAATTCATGACGTATACGTTATTGGCAATGCCACCAAAAAAGCGCAACATGAATAATAAAAAAAATATCGCTTTATTTATGCACCCCGATCAGGACTAAAGAGTCCCATTATTCCAGCAGCAAGACGTATTATGATGGGGTCAAAATCCCAAATTTGAGGATATCGCGACCTCTAGATTACCAGACCGACACCTGGACCACTGAGCTACCGGAAATAAAGGGGGTCTTTATTCCTGTTCAGGTAATGTAATGTAATGTAGCCTTTATTTGTACAATTAAATTTACACACATAAATACATAGTATATGGGCATCTTGTACAAAATCAGATTAATATCTGAGGCCTTACCTATACCTGTTCAGGTATTACCTATAATATAGTTCAGTCCCAGCGGGGTTTTGAACCCGCAACCTCTGTATTACCATGCTCACGTCTTGACCACTGCATGAGCTACTGCAGTTAAAGGGAATATTTACTCTTGCTCAGGCACTACCTATAATATAGTTCAGGTCCTGTCAGTAGTCATTGTGGCAGAGTGAGTTAGAGCGTTAGGCATTTCACGCATGGTGACCTGGATTCGATCTCCAGCGGGGCAGAAAATTTTCTAATCTGTACTTGGATGTTCGGGGTCCACATCCAGAGAGAAAAAAATTAATGTAACAGAATAATTCGAAAAGTAAAGGAGGCTCTTAGTATTGCTGCGCTACCCACAAAAATTGTAAACAGGCCTTGTGCTTCACCACAAATAAAACCATACATAGTTCAGGTCCTATCCATCATTACTACTGCGCTAACTACTAGGTCACTGAGCTCGGATGTATACATTATGCCTATCCACCGAGCTCAGTAGCTGGATCGATAAGGCGGCGGACTTGTAACCTGGAGGTCGGTGGTTCAAGTCCCGGTTGCAGCGTAGATTTAGCAAAGCGTATCGGGGTAAAGTGGCAGAGAATGCCTAAGGCATTAACTTCGCCCCGGATTACAATACATTGTACATTTAAATTTAAATATTTTTTTTTTCTATATCTTATTTTGTAAATAGGTACCTATTGTAAATTTTTTTTTATCTTTGTTAATAATTTATTGTTGTATGTATTGTATAAGAAATAAAGTGTAAAATTAAAAATAAAGCGTAGTTTGAGTAGTTGTGATATCACGAAAGTGAGTAACAGAAAACATGATAATTTTTTTATAAGTTTTTTTTTTTTAATTATGCCTACCCTCTTTTTTATTCAATATAAAATGAGCCACCCTGAATACTGTGCCGCTTTCCACGGCTCTCGACGTCTCAAAATAGCCCTGTACATTTTTCATGACTCCATGACCTGGCAATTTTCAATGGCCATTTGCATACAAACCACAATCTTATGTATCGCGGTGCAATTTCCTGTAATGCTTTTTATAGTATTTACAGGAGGGCGAATTTTTTTTTTAGCTTAACCTCTTTCTAACATCCAGGTCATTCGAGACGGGAGTTTTACCCTCCATTCGCTGGAATCTCACAATCCATTCAAAAGGAATATCAGTGTAGACCGACCTCAGTAGCTTGATCGATAAGGCAGCGGACTTGTAATCAGGTCGGTGGTTCAAGTACCGGTTTGAGCGTAGATTTATTAAAGCGAGTTTAAGTTGTTGTGATATCACGAAAGATGTGCTAACTACTTAACTAGACTCTAGTGAAGAAATAGTACTCGTTTAGACAAAAATAAATCAGGGCATTTATAGGTTAAGAGGGAAAGAAAGATACCTCGCTCAGACATTATGTAATAGAGTGTGAAGGAGAGAGCAAGACAGCAAGAATGGACAGAAAGTGGGAGATAAAGGATGAGAGAGAAAGAGAGGGAGCAAAGGAGGGAGATAGAGAGGGAGGAAAACATGTGCTCACACTCAGAGGAGGATGTACAGAGAGAGAGAGAGAGAGAGAGAGAGAGAGAGAGAGAGAGACAAGTAAGAGAGAAGGAAAATAGAGAGAGAGAGATACAGAGACCGAGACAAGAAAAGAGAGAGAGAAAGAGAGAGAGTGAGACCGAGACAGGAAAAGAGAGAGAGAGAGAGAGAGATAAGGGATAGAGAGAGAGAGAGAGAGAAAGAGAGATACAAGAAATAGAGAGACAAGAAATAGAAGAAAAGAGAGAGAGTGAGACCGAGACAGGAAAAGAGAGGGAGAGAGAGACAGGAATAGATAGAGAGGGAGATACAAGAGAGAGAGAGAAAAAGAGAGAGAGAGAGAGAGAGAGAGGGGAGAGGTTAGTAGACAGAAAAAGGGCAAACAATCTATTGATTTGAGCACGGAGCAGCAGAAAGTATTTGAACAACTTTGAAGACAAAAGATGGGAAGGGAGAGAGAGAGAGAGAGAAGAAGAGAGAAAAATGAGAGATAGAGAAGGGAAGAAAAAAAATGATATAGAAGAAGAAGACATAGAATGAGAGGAAAGGAAGAATGATATAGGAGATAGATGAGTAGAGAGAAGAAGATAGAGATTGGAAAAAGAAATAGAGACATAAGATCAGGGGAATCGAAATTAGAAAGAGAGAAAGAGAGAGAGAGAGAGGAGAGGGAGGAAAAACGAGGGAATTTTTTCAATAGGTATAAAAATAATAAAAAGCGGGAATTTTACAATAGCTCTGGATTTTTTTCCCATTGCTCGTTCCTTTTTGACAGAACAAAACAGTTTCTACACGGTCTAAGAGACAAATTCCCCTCCTATTTCATCTTTTTTGTCTGTCCCGGTAGCTCAGTGGTAAAGGCGGCACTCTGTGAATCCAGAAATTCCAGGGGTCGCGGGTTCCAGCCGGGACATGACAAGTTATCCTGCCATGCGGGATTTTTACCACATAATAATATGTCTTGGGCTTACTGCTGGAATAATAGGACTTAATAGTCCTAATCGGGCAGTACTTATAAATAAGGAGATATTAATATTTTCTTCTTTTTTTTGAGGGGGAAAATCTTATAAGATTCCTTCAGCAAAGCTCTAGTGCTGAAGGATATGCGGTACTTGCCGGCAGGGTATGGTGTGTCACCCCTTTTGAAGGACACCAATTCTGTCGGCTCTCCCGCTCAAAACCCCAAATGTCGCGTGGGTTGGGATGAAAGGCTAAAAGAAAAAGAGAAACCAGAAAATTCTGGTACGTGTTCTAGGTCATTTGACGGAGTGAAGTTAGCCTATAAAAAAAATTGTTCAACTAAAAGAAATGATGTCATGGCCAATCTATGAGTTGAAATGAAAAGAAGACAATAAAAAGTTTTTTTAATATTCTTTTTTTTAAATTGAACCAGCGTCTTTACACGTTCAATTCACCAGAAAGATTGTTGAAGTTAAGCAATGTCCAGTAATGTTAGGACTTTGTGGTGACCACTGAACACCCAGGTTAAAATTGGCTACTTGAAAATTATGCTTGTGAAAGAGAGCCATAGAACTGAAAAAAACTGTCCCAGGTATAACTAGTCAGGCAGCTTTCTATTTTCCAAAATTTTGAAATTGTCTCATTTGCAAAATAAACTCATCGATAGAATCAATAAATAAAAAATAGTAACTCTTTGCACCAACCTCAGTAGCTTGATCGATAAGGTGGCGGACTTGCAACCTGGAGGTCGGTGGTTCAAATCCCGGTTTCAACGTAGATTTAGTAAAGTGAGTTTGAGTAGTGATAACACGAACACTTATATTCTAATATTCTAAGATTAAGATTAACACTAATATTCTTTACATTAGTAGGTATACCACTAATATTTTTTACACTTAGTCATTATTCACTCCTATAAATTCAAGCCAGGCATGCGCCAGTATGGCTTGCAGGTCCTGGTCGAAGTTAAAAAATTTCAACATCAAAATTTTAAGTATATAAATTTAAAAGGAAGAAAAATGATTCACCCTCTCAAAGACATTTGAAAAGATCGTAATATAATTATGGGCATTCTACGGATCAAGAGAAGATGTATTGAAATTACGAGAGATCCTGATGCATTATACATGATATCCAAACGTAGAAGAAATTTTTTACTATCAAGCATGTCACTAATTTAAAATATTTAAAGAAAAAAGGCAATTGAGTTTGCGAAATAATAATAAAAAAATAAAATTATTCACTCCTACCTGGGGCACTTCTTAGGAATAGTACTTATTACAAGTTATCAACAGTGTTGAAGGTATGTCCTGGTATTCATGTAGAGAGAAAGAAAGTAAAATTTAATCACAAATAACTGACATCACTATCGATGCCTGCCATAAGACACAGTACTCTAATACTCTTGTTACTTGTGTTTTGAAGACAACAACGATGGTTATTTTCAGGATGGTTTGTACAGGTGGTTATGAATTATGTACAACCTCTCACTTTACTGATTATACTATGTAAGTGAGGTATACCATACCAAGCATTAGAGCGCTGGATGAAATTTTTTATCTATAATTTTAATGTACATGTTATGTATTTTATTTATTTATTATAGTGTGTTATTTTTAAAACTGATTATACTGATACAGTTATAATATTCGTGATTTTGGCCATCATTCTGCCACTATTGATTTTAAATAAATAATTCTGCCACTGATCGTTACTCACATCACAATCACCTAATACTCTTTTTTCCTCATGAGATCCACTGGACCCCGTAACACCCAAAGTATGGAGGCGAAAAATTCCTCGTATAAGCATAGTCCGCATCACCACTCGGCTACGGTGACTGCTTACTTTCATAATTCTCTCCTGTCTAATCCTTGAGCTCCCCCACCCTACTATTTCCTTTCTCCCTCTCCCTCTCCTTCTCCTCCTCCATCTTCTTCTCCTCCCTCTCCTCCATCTTTTTCTCCTCCCTCTTTCTCCGCTTCCTCCATCTTCTTAAATCCGAACGTTTCCTGCACCCCACTCCCCTCTCTTTCTCTCTCCCTCCCTGTCATTTTGTCCCCTTCGATTCGTGTTTTTCTGCCAATATTTCATAACTTTATTAGAAAAACAGCATACGTGAGAAAGCGAGAGTAGAGGAAGTGAGAGGGTGTGAAGAGTGAAGGAGTAGGGGGAGGGGAGGGGGAGGTGTTAAGGAGACAGAAAGCAGTGGAGGGGAATTTGGAGAGCAGTTCGAGTTGACAACACTGTATTTACAGTGGCGTAGGTTATAATTACGATCACCAAGCATTTTTTTTCTTCTTCTTATCCATGAAAGAGGAGCTACTTTGTCCCGTCTGTCCCGGTAGCTCAGTGGTAAAGGCGGCACTCTGTGAATCCAAAAATTCCAGAGGTCGTGGGTTCGAAAACCCAGCCGGGACATGACAAGTTATCCTCCCATTTGGGATTTTTACCACATAATAATATGTCTTGGGCTTACTGCTGGAATAATGGGACTTTAATAGTCTTAATCGGGCAGTTTAAATAAGGCGATATTATTATTATTACTTTAGACGCTTGTGGTCTGTAATGTAGCCTGCCCATTCCGTAGTATGCTTCTCCTAAGATAGGCGAAAAGTAACACAACACTTTCTATTTGGGTGCTGCTGGGTCAACACGAGCGCACCGGAAAGCATCCCTTACAAACGATTGTAACCAAATTTCGAATACAAATTTTTGTCGGCGCGGGGGTTCGAACCGGGGACCTTCCGCAAGGCAAGTGAGTACTTAACCACAGAGCTATTTATGCGCTTAGTAGTGGATGTGGTTACTGCACCTAACTTGTGTTTCCAATAGCGCATGGATCCGTGGGTCGTATTACAACCCGGTGTTTACGTGGCATTATATTTGCACATTGCATAAGCAACTAAATGTCAGGCGTTCATAAAAGTAAAGGTTGTGTTATGAAGAAAGTAGTGTTTGGAAGCTTTTGCTCATTTATTAGACTATGTGACCACATAATAATTCGACTTTGAGGGTTAGGTGTTAAAAAATGGTTTGAGGATTAACCTCGCCTGGTGGTTCCAGGCTTCCTGGAACTTCGGGAAAAAGCTTCCACCCAAGGATATTTATTATTAATTACTATTTTTTATTCGATCAAAATCTATTTATACTTATTTTTATTTGATTAATTACTACTATTTCTTAAACAATATTATTATAAGGCAGATTTGATTTTGATGTGTTGGTTAAAGTTCTCATTCGTAGATATAAATCTCTGCTTTTGTTGCTGAAATTAGAGATATTAGTATTTAAAACTGATGCATTTTGTTTTTGATAACACGAGGGCCCAGGACCTTCAGAAAGAGTCACTCTAGTTCAATTGTTTAGTACCTGCGTCGATGGCGCGTTGAATGCACCGGTTCTCGTAGGATCACCGAAGTCCAGTGAGGTGAAGACTTCGTGATGCTGGTATTCCCGCCCAACCCAGGCTGAGTGAGGTTAATATGGGTAGCAGGTTTGTGAGTTGCATGCAAATGAAGGGTAACACCCTCGTCGTGATATGATCATGCAGTTGAAAGCGACGTGATGCTGAAAAAGAAGTGATTCCTGCTTAGAACTATTGCCATTTGCCGGCCAAAACTCTTTGTGATTGTTCGACAAAATAAATGATGAGTGGAGAACTGGATGGGTCTATTAGGTGACGTTTTTAATCATCTGAATACTGTCAATACAGGCCTGCAAGGTCCCCCTGACTTTTTTTTTCTCCTGGGGTGCCGCTGGGCTAAGAGGTCAAAGAAAGGGTGCCGTGATGGAGAAAAGGTTGCGGACCACTGCTCTAGAGGTATAAACAGTAAGCACTGTAGTTTCTGGGGTGCGTTCTCCCTCGAAACGACCGTTTCGCTTGATATATGTATTTATGTAATATGTATACACTATACATATAGTCATAGGCATGATTACTTGATTACCTATGTGAATTTTTTTACTTAGATTCTTTTAATCTATTTAAATTTCTCTCTAATAGTGCACTGGTAGTCAATTGGTTAACGCGCTAGTCTGGTAATCCACAGGTAGCGTAGGGATCCGTGGGTTCGAATCGTACTCAGTGAATGAAATTTTCCTCAATAGTTTGAGTTTGTGACCACATAATAATAAGACATTGGTAAGGTTTAGGTTTTAGGTAATGGAAAATGCTTCCTTCCACTAAAGATTGTTATTATTATTATACTTTATTCACATTTCTCTAATAGTGATGTCATAAAACGGAAACACAAATGTTATTAATTAGTCACATGTAGCGCAACACCCCCAGCCCATAAACACCAGGACACTTTTACGGTTTTATGCAAAGAAACATTTGCAAGTAGAAAAGCGCTTTATTAGATATAAAAATACATGTATGTACAGTAGAAATAATTATTATAACAATTAAAAAAATGGAAACAATATATACATTGAAAGGAAAAAGAATAGAAAACTATAAACATATATCCTAACTAAAGGGCGGGGTTATTGCCTATGGCAATCTCTTCCACCAAACCCTTGACATGGGCAATTTGACCTGAGTAGAAAGTGTGGGAACCCTACAAGAAATTGCAGGAATTTTTTGATTTTTTACAGCATGAATACAACCAAATTATTTTAAGAACTTAACAATCACATGCATTTTTTTACATTGACCAAGACACAAACACAGAAAGAACAAAAAAGATTGGATAGTGAACAACTTATTGATGAACAAAATAAGTAATTGATTTTTTATTATTTGAGTTTAACATCGCGTCGATGGCGCGTTGAATTCTCGTAGGATCCCCAAAGTTAAGCAACGTCCAGCGAGGTGCAAACTTCGTGGTACAGACATTCCGGCATAACCCAGGCTGGGCGAAATTAATGTGGGTGACAGTTTTGTGAGTTTCTTGCGAATAAAGTGTAAAAACCCCGTCGTGTATGACTTTGCAGACGAAAAATGACATTAAACCCGTTAAATAACTATAACTAACTTCATTTTAAAGGGATTTATCTTCCATCATGAAAGCTAACGAAATTTCTAACCAATCTTATGTGAGCTTTGAGGGTTCCGGCGCAAACGACCTCAGTCGATTGGTTGAAGCTAACAATTAAGAGAAAAAAATTGAAATCGGAGCAAAAAATTTTTTTTTTACAAAAACGAACTCAATACTTTCGATTTCTAATAAATTTTATCATAACACATGGGTTGAGTCATCGAAATAAACTTATGGACTTATTGAGTCGTCGAACTAAATGTGAAAGGAAGCTTTTTTTGGCAAAATGTTACCTTAGTCATCAACAAAGTCTCCATTTAGGGTAATACAATTATTCCAGCGCTTTTTAAATTTTTCGATTCCTAGTTTGTAAAAGGTTTGGTCTTTTGCCTCAAAATAGGCTTCAATGGCGACTATGACATCATAGTCGGATCGAAAAATTCCCGTACAAAAGAAAGTACTTATAAAAAAATAAATAAAAAAAACCACTCGATCTGACAGAGCCATTACCCAGATTAGTTCCGACATAAGTTGTCGGAACCACAAGAAGCATTTGACTCACTACAGCGGACAACAAGGCTTCCAGTTTTCTCCACAGGATTGTCGGGGACAACTTTTCCTTTCAACACAGAAAACAACAATAGTGTCCCCAACTTTTTTGTGCTTGCATTTTCTGTGTACCCTTACCAACAAGAAATAGAGGGAGAGAGAGAGAGAGAGAAAGAGAGAAAGAGAGAGAGAGAGAGAGAGAGACAGAGAGAGGTAGAGAGAGGGATAGAGAGAGAGAGAGAGTACAGACCAGATTGTAAACGTCCCAAATTAAAACTGGATGGGATTTGGAAGAGATGGTCTCTTCCATCTCTTCCAAAGGCAGGAAAGGAAGAGAAGAGATAAAAAGGAGAAGGTCCAATATAGATAGGATTGGAGAGGGATGAGGAATGAAAGAGAGGGATAAAAGAAAGGGGATGAGAAGAGAGTATAGGAGGAGTAGGATATGAGAGGGATGAGATGGTTATAAAGGAGAAGGTCTATATAAAAGAGGATGGGAGAGGAATGAGGAATGGCAGAGAGGGATAAAAGGAAGTAGATGGATGAGAAGAGAGAGTAGAAGGAGTAGGATAGGAGAGGGATGAGGAAAGGAAAAGATGGTTACAAAGGAGAAGGTCTATAATTATAAGAGAGGATGGGTGAGGGATGAGGTATAAGGATGGAGGAGAGGGTTAAAAGGAAGTTGATGAGAAAAGAGTGTAGGAGGAGTAGGATATGAGAGAGATCCAAGCGTGATGTAGAGTACGAGAAGATTAGTTCAAGAAGGAAGTGGTCTGGAAGAGGAAGAGCAAGAATGACACTCTCTCTTGACCTCTTTTTCTACTCTCCTCATCCGCCTATTCTCTTTGATTGATTGTTTTTCTGCGTCGTCCTCTCTTCTGTCCGCCCTGTTTTTTTGTTTTCCTTTCGACCGTTTGTCTTTCTTGTATTTGGCGCTCCTTGTGAGAACACACATTTAATATATTGGGTAATCAAAGAGGAGATGAAAATGACATGGAAGTGGAGATGAAGGATTAGGAGGAGGAGATGACAGGGTGGAAGTAGAGATGAAGGATTAGGAGGAGGAGATGACGAGGTGGAAGTGGAGATGAAGGATTAGGAGGAGGAGATGACACGGTGGAAGTAGAGATGAAGGATTAGGAGGAGACGATGACAGGGTGGAAGCAGAGATGAAGGATTAGGAGGAGGAGATGACAGGGTGGAAGTAGAGATGAAGGATTAGGAGGAGGAGATGACGAGGTGGAAGTAGAGATGAAGGATTAGGAGGAGGAGATGACAAGGTGAAAGTGGAGATGAAGGATTAGGAGGAGGAGATGATAGGGTGGAAGTAGAGATGAAGGATTAGGGGGAGGAGATGGCAAGGTGGAAGTAGAGAAGAAGGATTAGGAGGAGAGCATACCAGAGAAAGCCCCTAATCGGCCTCGCTACCTGTTAGTTCTTAAAGAGTTTAAAACGCTTTACATTAAACCCTTAAATGTCCTTACGATGGTTAGTTCCGCGGATCATTGGTTCTGTGGACTAGGAGAAGCTCGGAAAATCCTGGCGAGAGACCATCATCTTTGGCGTTAGCTACGCCGCTACTACAACAACAAGGATTAGGAGGATATGAAAAAGAAGAGGTAGATGCAGAGGAGATCAATCAGGAAAAGGAGATTGAGAGGAAGACGAGAAGAAGGATGAGATGGTTTGACGAAAGTTGGGCCAGGAGGATGTCAAAGTATCAAGTTTTCCGAGCGCTAGGGATGTTGACCTGTTTATGTTACCTTAATAGTTTTTATTTTGTTTGTGTTACCTTAACAGTTTATGTTTATGTTACCTTAACAGTCTGGCTGGGGGACTATAAACAAGGAGTAGATCAGCATTGGCTTGGTTCTGGGGGCCCTTGTCAATTATTAGCCTCCTTGTAAAGACAGTGGTAGAAGTGGTGAGTCATTCCTCCACTGTCTGGCTACCATCGTTCACGATAACGCCACCCTATGATGATGAATAGTTTTGACATTTTCATGTCTTTGCTCTGGCACATAACCAAAATTATGTGACGAAATTATGTAACGATATTATGTAACGATATTATGTAACGAAATATCGAATTGTAAAGGGAGAGAAGTCTTCTAATATCGGATATCGATATTATGGTTTCGATATTATCGATATACCTAATATCGATATTTTCGTTTCGATATTGCAACCCTAAGAGAAGAGAGAAGGTATGTGTCATGCGCACAATATGAAATTTGGTCAGTTGGGTTTTGGACCTTGAATAGTAAAGATGAAAATGTCGAAATGGTTGCAGACTCGTATGCAAGCGTTTTTTTAAACAAAAATTTAACATCGCTTTCAACTGCATGTTCATATCAGCAGTCACCGTGGCAGAGTGAGTTAGCGCGCTAGGCATTGTACGCATGGTGACCTGGGTTCGATTCCCAGCGGGGCAGGATTTTTTTTTTCTTTTCTTTTTTCTCGAGTGTCAATTATTCCATGTCGACAAAAACTCGATTCTGCTTGAGATGGCTGAAGTTTCAAAGCAAATCATTCTCAAATATTATGTCCATTAAGACAGTTTAAATAATAATGAAGCAAATAAGAAAAAATCGACGAAAATTGCAGAAATCATATTTCGTGAATTGGCAAATAATATTTATTTTGTTTGCTCATAAATCTCGGAAATTCTGGAATTTTCACACGCTGTGTCAAGGGTGGTCTGGCTGGGGGACGTTACAGAGAACAGACTAGCCAACCCTTACAAGCCAGGCTAGCTTGAAGTTTTCTAAGGGTTTAATGGCTTATAAAGAAAAGTCTGATGTCCTCATGATGGTTGATCGCACATAGAAATATGTGGTTCAGGACGAGCCAACTTTGAAATAAAGTTGGCTGGAGACCATCACTCAACCCTCCAGTTGTAGCCAAGCTGGCTACACTTACTTACTTTCCGTGTCCATGTGTGATGTCATGGTGGTGGAAGGATTGATATGGGTGAACCCTTTGGACGCCCAGAACCATTGTTCTGGGCTCCTTCCATGTCCAGTGTGTAGTGTATGTGTAGTTTGTTGAAATTATGCACTTAAAACTGACAATTTTAAAAATATTTCGTACAATTTGATGGGAATTTTAAAATTCATCGTACTTTTTCAAATTTGATGAAGTTATTATGAAATGTCTCTTCTCTTCCGACAACGGCGACAACCATCCTAACATTCCTCTTTCTGTTCCCCCCACAGGAGGCGTACCGCCGGTGGCTCTGTGCCAGTGTGCTGGCGTTCCACGGGGACCGCGGCGAGGGCCCCATCAAGCCGTGCAGGTCGGTGTGCTACGCGGTCCAGCAGAGGTGTCCCTTCTTCCTGCCGGGGGACACAGGCTACTCCAAGGCCAACCAGTACGCGGGGGAGCCGTCCTTTGTCTGTTTGGGTTAGTACAACGCACTGAGAGCATATAACATATAGAGGGAACCTTACCTATCTCCACTGAGATCATAATATAACATAGAGGGAACCTTACCTATCTCCACTGAGATCATATAACATAGAGGGAACCTTACCTATCTCCACTGAGATCATATAACATAGAGGGAACCTTACCTATCTCCACTGAGATCATATAACATAGAGGGAACCTTACCTATCTCCACTGAGATCATATAACATAGAGGGAACCTTACCTATCTCCACTGCGATCATATAACATAGAGGGAACCTTACCTATCTCCACTGAGATCATATAACATAGAGGGAACCTTACCTATCTCCACTGAGATCATATAACATATAGAGGGAACCTTACCTATCTCCACTGAGATCATATAACATAGAGGGAACCTTACCTATCTCCACTGAGATCATATAACATAGAGGGAACCTTACCTATCTCCACTGAGATCATATAACATAGAGGGAACCTTACCTATCTCCACTGAGATCATATAACATAGAGGGAACCTTACCTATCTCCACTGAGATCATATAACATAGAGGGAACCTTACCTATCTCCACTGAGATCATATAACATAGAGGGAAATTTACCTATCTCGAATTGAACAAATTTATGCTTCCAACTTTGAACAGCTGATGGTCCCTCTTTCAACAAATGTCGGCCTCTGATTGGTTCAATTTATTTGACTTTTTTGTTTACCTCATGCAGTGGCAGATATCTAAACATCCTTAATTTTCACGTCAGATAACCAAGTCTTATATTACTACATAATAAGTAGAAAATAAGGAAAGTAAAAGTGGAAACAAAGACAAAAATAACTAATAGGTAAGTATGAAAAAAGTAAAAATATTATTTTAGAAGAACTACCTAGGTAGTTTAGGTACCCACTCTTTCGCGAGAGAAAAATTTCTACAACTCCAGCACTGATTTTGAAATCAGCTGATAGTCCCTTTTGGACGCAAATCTTGATACATCGGCTTCCCTCTATGTTATATTAGTAAGATTTCGCAAAGTTATCGGGACCCGATAACCTATCCCCATAACGATAAAGTCTTGAATTTGCGTCTCTGCGCATGACAAAAATTATCGGAGTTTGGTTATGGTTATCGGGATCCCCATAATTCGAGTAGATTATGGGGTTCTCTCTTCGTAAACGATAAAGAAATTTTTGACTTAAAATACCGCGTGATTTCAAAAAATATATAAATACTAGCGGGCTACGCCCGCTTCGCGTGGCCAAGGCATGGCCACATTTTAATTAAGGCATGGCCACCGCCGCTGCATAAGTTTTATGGTTATTGAAGCACTTCTTTATACACCAGGTTCTTTGTTATACCATCTGGCTGTAACACAATGAGGGACTTGGCAGACCTTACTCTTGAAAAAGCAACATAGAGCTGACCGTGGGAGAAGCAATCGTTTTAAGGTCAATTCCAGCTAGCTCAAGAGTTTGCCCCTGTGCCTTATTTATCGTCATAGCAAAACATAGTTTTCTGGGGAATTGAACTCTTTTGAAATTAAAGTGGTAGTCGGAAATCACATTAGAACCCAAGAGAGAGATGGGAGGGCAATACAACGAAATCAGTAGGTGCCCTACAGCGCAGCACTTGAAGTAATGATATGTTTCGATTCCAAGTGCGGTTAGCTTTTAGAGAAGGTGGGTTTTTAGTGGGTGGAAATCCCACACCCCAGGCAGGATCTGGGTGTCTTTGAATAATTTTTTCCTGCCTTCCATTAAAAAAAAAGAACCCAAGTGCATAGTTGCTAATGAACAGATTCAATGAGCACACAAATAGCTCAGTGGTTAAGCACTCGCTTACGATGCGGAAGGTCCCGGGTTCGAGCCCCCGCGCCGACAAAAATAATTCTGTGTACATATACCGTTTCACCTGCACCAGCCCCTGTGAATATAACTGCCTCGATAATGTTTTTTACTTTCCTTATCCTATAATAAGGAAAGTATTGTATTCGTCGAAAATTTGACCTACCTAGTTTTTCACATTTCTGGACGAATCATAGCCTCAGGATACCAAAAAAGTTGTTTTCAGCCATTGGTCCGTGCGTCTGTCTGTCTGTCAGTGTGTCTGTGTGTGAACAGGATATCTCAAGAACGGTAAGAGCTAGAGACTTGAAATTTGGTATGGTAATTAATTTTATACACCAAACGAACCATGAAACTTTTGGTTGAAATCGGCCGCATTCTGCGGCCACAGGGCCGCAAATATTAGCCGCAAGCGCCGAATCTTCGAATCGGTTAAAGATCCAAAAAAAGTTAGAGAATATCATTTTCTTAGATTAAAAAAACAATAGGGGTCTATTCTGATCATTTTTTTGATATCTTGAACTTTTTGGACCTCGGCCTCAATTTACCGGTATTTTGAGGGGGACCCGCTCGGACTAACTTTTTTATTATTTACCCTAGATGGGGGTTGCGACATATCAAATCCAATTATTTTGAAGTGCTGATTACGAATTTGGTATTGATTTTTAGTTATCTGTTACCGTTCAGTCACCAGTGGCGGTATTGGACTTCTTTTTTTGGGATAAGGAAAGTCGTGTGATGTTTACACCAGATTTTTTTTAAGGATGTAATTTGAAGCCGCGTGCCGTTACACAATTTCGGGGGTCTCAGATTTCTTAGTAATATTATTGGTACTCCAACCTTAAGGCATAGCCGATGGGGTGGCAAGCCAGGAGGATTTAGTGTATTAAGAAATTCGGTTGGGTAATGGATGGCTTCTTCCTCTTCCACAACAGTGTCTACGGATTCGTAAGTTGATAGTTCAGAAGGCATTCTTTTTAATAAGTCATTATTAATTTCCAGGGCATTATCATTCTTTGGTGTTAGTATGGCCCTTATCTTAGCCAAACAGGACAGCAACACTTGGGTCATCTAGATTGGGGTAGATAGTGTCTAGGAAGGTGTTGTAATCGACTAATAACTGACAGTGTTCGGTAGGAAATACAATTTTTTCATTTTGTTCAGGTAATTGTCCATCACCTATCCAAAGCAAAAGCTTCGAAAAAACTTCTGCATTTTGATCAGCGTGAAGGTGTACACGCATATTCAACTTTAAAGAAAGAACAGTTATCTGTGGCCACAAAATGGATGATTTTAAACATGCCTTCACTTCGTCAGCTCTTGTTCCACGTGGAACAACGGGTAAAGTTTGTCTAAAATCTCCAGACAGTAGCACAGTTTTACCACCCATAAGATTTTTAACACCACGAATGTCTTGTAGAGTACGGTCCAGTGTCTCTAAGCCAGTTTTATGAATCATTGTACATTCATCATATACGATCAACTTGAAATCCCTGAGGACTTTGGCCATATCACTTTGCTTTCCAATAATACAGCTTGGTGTATCTACTGAATTTAAATTGAGCGGCAATTTCAAAGCAGAATGAACAGTGCGGCCTCCTTCTATCAGTGTGGCGGCAATACCGGACGATGCAACAGCAATGGCAATATTTCCATCTTTGCGTATTGTAGCTAACAAAAGATTTATTAAGAATGTTTTTCCAGTTCCACCTGGAGCATCTAGGAAGAACAAATTATTACCTACAGAATCAAGAGATGAAGTGACGCTCTGAAGTACAGTTTCATACACGTATCTCTGTTCACTATTGAGTAATGGCACTTTTTCAGAGACGAAAGACCTCATTTGAAACGTGTTGTATGAAACTTCTGCCAAATAAGTTCTGTTGGTAATAATGTTCACATTGCTTGCGCATCATCAAGTAACAAACCCATGGCTAGGCATGCAGCATGGAATGTAGGGTATTCAATGCCGCCTACCATTTTGAGGCTTCTGAAGTAGGTCCTCGCACTTTATGTAGAAGTAATCGTAGGTAGAAACATTCTGAGTCATTCGGATGTACGGTATAAATTTTACCAAGAACCTGGTCTTTTTTTACACCCGGATGTCCTGGAACAATTGATCTTTTTTTCCTTCTTTGGAACATGTTGTTTTTCCACACATAAAATGCTGGTACTTCATTATAAAAAAGAGTCTTTGCAAATTCATCCTGGTTGCATAGTTGGAAAAACGCCATTAATGTTGTTTTAGGAGGGTTGTCAATTCTCTGTTGGACATTTTCGGTTGTAAAAACTACCCTTTGTCCATTTTCAAAGTGGACGGCCAAATGTATGACAGGAGAGTATCTTTCATGAGTCGAAAAACATAGTATTCGCCATCCAGCTTAACCATAATTTGAGAACCTCTATTTTCTTTTAAAATTTGTTTCTTATTATTCCCCTACATCACAAAAAAAGCTGTCTGCCAAATTTCAAGTCATTCGGCTCAACCGTTTTGAGAATCTTGCAAGACGCTAAAATGTCTACTTTTGTCCATAAGTTGAGGACCCCTGTTATCTTTGAGAAATCCTTTCATAGTAAGCTTTTTCATCACTGAAAGAAGTTTTCTGCCTAATTTCAAGTCATTCAGCTCAACCCTTTTGAGAATCTGACAACACTCTAAAAATGACTAATTTTGACCATAAGTTGAGAACCCCTGTTTCCTTCAAAAAAACCGTTCTTAGTACTCCCTTACGTCATAAGGGGAAGCTTCCTGCAAAATTTCAAGTCAATCGGCCCAGCCGTTTAGGCTCTGCGTTGATTATGAATAAATGTTAATTTTTGGCCATAAGTTAAGAACCCCTGTTTCCTTCAAAAAATCCGTTCTTAGTACGCCCCTACATCATAAGAGGAAGCTTCCTGCAAAATTTCAAGGCAATCGGCCCAATCGTTTAGGCTCTGCGTTGATTATGAATAAATGTTTATTTTTGGCCATAAGTTGAGAACACCTGTTTCCTTCAAAAAATCCGTTCTTAGTACGCCCCTACATCATAAGAGGAAGCTTCCTGCAAAATTTCAAGTCAATCGGCCCAGCCGTTTAGGCTCTGCGTTGATTATGAATGAATGTAAATGGATTTTATATATATAGATAAGTAATACTAAACCTCCGTGCTCAGTTTTTTACATACAGTAGAATTAATTTTTACATTTTAATTCTGATAAATTTAAGATTTTTTGGCAAGTAGGTATTATTTTTTCTCTTTTATCTGCATTTGTTTTGTTTTATCTGTGTTAACAGTTTTTTATATTCTGTGTAATTATGTCAATTGAAGAAGCACTTTTTTTCTGAATAAGATTGGTGAAATAAATGATGATGAATTGGACTTTGCCATAATGGATCATTTGGAAGATGCACAGTTAGGGTGGTTTTAAAAAATCAATGTCAGAATGTTTTATCTACCAACCCTACAAAGTGTGCAGTCTATCCAGATATTAAAATAAATTGCCGCTAGGCGCTCAAAGTTTGGAAAAATCGCGATTTTTGGCTGGTGAGCGAGGCTTCGGAGCCGTAACTCCGGAACGGCTCAGTATTTTGTCTTTAAGTTTATCTCAAATGAAAGCTTACATTGTTTTGACTATTTTATATTCTGGACACTTTTAAACTTCTTTTCTAAAAATAATTATGGTCAAAAACTTTTACTCTTTAGAAACTTTTAGTCCGAGCGAGCAAAATGGCACCTTTTCCCTCAAAAACGAGAGTAGGTATCATTTTTATATAATGCAACCCATGGCTAATACATGCCATTCTATTCTAACTGTTATTAAATGTTTTTGACCATAATTATTTTTAGAAAAGAAGTTTTATTTTTCTTTTAAGACTCTGGGGGCTGAGACTCCTAACAGGTAGACATGTAATGTAAATGGACATTTTCACTTCTCAAGATAGCGAAGAACTTCCTGGACCTTCTGGTTGCAAAAAAATGCGAGGCACCAGGGAATTTCTAACCATGAAGCTATCTCTGATTTTGGATCGGTGTGGGATGACTGACAGAAATGCCACTCGAGTACTAGAAGCAACGATGGAAGCGCTTGGACATAATCCTGACGATTCCTAGAGTATATTGCAAAGCGTGGTTTAATGCCCCTAAGGCCCAGCTGGCACCTATGCAAGACTTCAAAATGTTGCAGAGTCTCTTAAGGTGTAATTCCGATCCTAGCGACCGCGACCATTTTGCTGCTTAAAGTCGCTCCTACCAGTCGCGCGACCCGGTCGCGTGCTTTGGTAAGTACTAGAGTACGAGACTATTGATGAAGAAATAGCAGACAGAAGTTTGACCAAATTTTCAAACCACCTCTGCAATTTAAATGCAGAGACGGTTGGCCTGGCCTTCTTTGACGCCACGATTCCTGACGAAGAAAAATTCAGAATGGCAGAGAAGATACGCGCAGGATCATAAATCCTAAACTGGAAAAACGTCAGCTGAAGGAGCTGGTTCAGGAAAGGCTCTCTGTTTTAATAAGCAAGGAGATACTGCATTTCTTTGAGCGTCTTCAAATCAACCCCGCTTTCCTTAAAGAACCCTCCATCAGCTGGCTAGATAATAGTAATTACAGAGAAGGTTTGGCAATAGTAAAATAATTAAAAGACACACACCACACACCAGACAAACACACACACCACACACTTTCTAGGACTCTCTTTTTCCCCCGCGGCTGGCGCCTCAGTTAGAATATACCTAATAAAATCCTTTCGTATTGCCCATCTACAATATAAAATCAATACCAGTGCTGAGAAATCGAGATGAATGAGTGATTGACTGTTAACTTTGGCATTTATATATAGGTATAGATTTAAAGCAGAACATAGTTACCTACAAAAGTCGAAAAGAGAATGAATTGAAAATTTAGATTTCAAAAATATTTGTTTTGTTTGAATGAAAAGCTTTCTTAGAATATCCGGTAGAGGCGCTAGAGTTTTCGTTATCGGGTATCGTGATGATGCGAAATGTAAAAAAATCTTCTTCCTACGAGACACGAAACCGATAAACTTATCGTTATGGGGATTGATTATCGGGACCCGATAAGTAAATGCGAAATGTCTCTATTATGATCTCAGTGAATACGAGCCAATATTCCACTAGGTTTCAAAAATAATACAAGAGCGTAATCGAACTCTTTTCATGTTTGGGCAGTTCGTATGTAGAACAGCTTGCCCGTAGACATTAGGAATTTTCCTCTAAGCATGATGGTATCAAAATCATTGTTGAGGAGTTCTTGTCTGATATTCCATAGCTCTTGATTGTCATTATTATTATTCTTTTCTACATCCCTTTTTTACTGTTTCTCTTAATTCTTTCTATTGGACTACTAGTCACCAACAAATGGTTGGGTGGAAGAGCTCAAGCAATTTGAGAATTCTGCCAATAAAGCCTTTTAAAAAAACGGGTAGTATATATAAGGCGATATTATTATGATTATGTCCCCACTTGTGCGCTTTTCTTTACCTTTTCAACTCGCAAATAGGGCATTTCGTTCGCGTTGCCTCTTAAAACATGTTCTGGCTACTCAAAAGAGGCATGCAATAGAACATGCCTTTGTAGACGGCCACAATGAGGACTTTGAGACTATACCATACACCCTCCTAGTCCCTCGACCCCCAAACTCTGGTACTTGTTAGATATAGACCATTTTCGGGATATCTGCCGAGACCAAATCTGATTCTCTAAACTATTACTATATTACTTGCTGTCAGGAGTTAGGTTTTATTATTATCTGACCTGGTTGCAGGGTTTTCAGTGAAACCCTTACAATTAACACTACGACCTAATTAGATCTATTGTGACCTAAAAAAAGGTTTTAAAATACAAAAAAAAAACTTAGGTATTTAGTAAAAAATTAAGTAACGTTTCCCAGAAGACACTAAAAGTACCTGATGCTTTTGAGACTCAAGAGCAACAGGTCTAAAGACTCAAAATTTGAGTATTCAGACAAGCTAATTGCAAGAAACCTACAGTAGAAACTGCATTGTTGCATTTTCACAAAACGCAAAAAGTAGGTGTATATAACTAAACAGTTGAGAAACACCACTTTCATATAATAGAATATAGATTAACGGCTGTTCTTTCTCTCCTCCCCCAGATCCAAACATTCCGGAAACGGGCGAGCAGATGGAGAACTCCATGTACGGCGAGAGCTGTTGCTACGAGTACTGCGACGCCGGAGCCGGCTCACTGAACGGGTCTCAGTTCTGCATCCGGAACCGCACGAGCTGTCAGGACAACAAGTACAGAGCCAGCTCCTCGCGACACACCTGTGGCGGAGGCCAGGCAGAGTCTGGGCTGATCTACGTCTCCCCTCCCGCCGCCTGCACCTCGGGATCCACCTCCCCCTCCCCCCCACTGCTATCCATGTTCGTGTTAGTCATAAGTGTTCCAACTATTGTCAACCTGTCTACAGCAATGTTGCCAATGATTTCATCTAGTCTTTTAATCTTATCCATGTTAAAGTTACAGTTAAAGTCAATTTTAAAGTCATTGTTGAGTTGTTTGTTACGTTCATCTTCTTCTTGCTTGTTATCATGGCTTCGTTTGTTAGTTGTCTCTTGCTCGACACTTGTTATCACTTGTTTATATTGTTTACTAAGGATAGCCACTCGTTTGTCAGGCCTGAAGATTGTTGTTTTGTACCCGCCATTGACTGTATTAGATGTAATCCAATCTGCGCCCTTGTATTACTGTGGAATACTATTAAATGTATCATTTAATTCCATTGTAGAATTTTGCATCAATTTGAACATCTTGTTCATTACTTGAATTTACAAGATTTTTATAATTATCTTTTACTTTATCGCATTGTATTTAAATTATTGTTAGATTTTTTGACACCTCGAAGTCAGTATGATTCGACATAGAGGATTGTAAGAACTATAGAATATTATTACGATTTATTAAAATATATTAATCAAAGTATATTACATATTTAAAATAATATAAAGAAAATTATTACTAGTACACAAAATAATAAAATTAAAAAATAGTGAAATCTAACACTAACAATGTAAAAAGTAATTTATTATTAAATAATAAACATAATAGTTTTAGTATTAATAAAATTATTCTTAATATTCATTAATTTTTTATTAGAAATCGCGGTGATAATTTTATTAAAATTATGTTATTCTTTCAGTTTTGATTGTTTAAATAAAATTAAATTAAAAAGAATGTATGAAAAACAGTTTGTGATAAATTTACTATTTACTTTAATAAATTTATCACAGCAGTATTGTTTTTTATCAAGTAATTTTAAGTATTATTACTATGATTACTATTATTTATTATTTAAACTAACAATAAGTTTGTTATTATTGTGTAGATATAATTATCAAATATTATTATTTACTATGAATATTTTTATAATTGAATATAATTATTCATCTAGGTAGAGTTAATGATTTAAATAGGAAATAGATTCTTAAATATTGTGTTTTATGTTAAAAATAATTTTATTTGTAAACTATTGTTGGATCCACTGTCGAAGAAAATGAAAAACAAATCATTTCGTTCAGTATAATTAAATAGTTTGAAATTTTCATTTTCTGTTTCATAATTCTCACAACAAGAAAACATTTTGAAATTGGACTGGCGATTTTTTACAAATCATTCGTTAGATATATAAGCAAATAACAGTAATTTAAATTCAATATTTACAGAACAAGGTCTTTTCAACAATGTTGAAATCTGCATTTCATTCATTTTTTTTAAGTGATAAATTGGGATGAACTTAATAATTGTAAGTTTATATATTTCGGAAACTGATTAAAAATTGATGCAGTATGAAAAAAAAAAAAATAATAATAATAATAGAAAAATGGCATGATTATTGATTAAGAATTAATGATTTTATCAAGTAAGAATTTCTCTTATACACTTTGCTCAATCTCTAGATGAGGAATAATAAATAGGAGCATTTAAAGTCAACTAAAGCTATACATTTATTTCTGGATTTTTTTTATTAAAAACCAGCAGTATGATTTTCTTGTCAATAATAATGCCTAAAGGCTTTTTTTGTTGCTTGCACAGAAGTAATTCTTTTTATTTTGAAATTTAATAAAATAAAAACCCCTTTTTTCTCTCCATATTTTCAAAACATAGACACCACACATACCATGATTCAATCCAAAATGATGCACAGAAAATACGTAATGAGTTTGATAGTAGTAAGATTGCATTTATTGTTTATTTTAGGTCACAATTACACTGCCAGCTCAAACTTCATACATTTTCAATTGAATTACATTGCGACAAGCTACTATATTTTGGAATCAATAACTTCTAATTTTGTAAGCTGCTAGAAGATTCAAGAGATCTCTCAGTTCATAAGTCAGATTTACTTGTATCTTCTAGACTTACATTGTAAGTACTTGTGTCTTGTTATTATTTTATATCTTGTAAAAGTTCTTACAACTATGAGTATAGAATTAATCGAAAACAGATAATATTATGTCGTGTAAACAAGTCGAAATAGCAAACTTTTTTGCAAGCAAACAGCACAAAGCAAAACTTTATTTTATAACATGTATATATTTTATAACTGTACATACATAGTTTTGTTAATTAGTTCATAATATTTTACAGTCCGCATCTTTTAATCTTCGATTGTACTCACTGTAGAAAAATGTTTTTCTTTTTAATCTATCGTGAGTTAAGAAATCATTTTCTTCTTCTGTTACTGTCCATTGTCATATCTACATTTCCTCTTCTGACATTGTCAATAAAACTGTCATATCCAAGTTACTTTTGACTTACGTCTCATCATTACATTTACAGGTATAAATGACGTTAGTGCAATTCCTAGCAAAATTTAATGGTGTGTAATGAAATTTCTACAAACATAAGGATAAATATGTCAAACTTAAAATATTGCACCAGAAAATAAAACACTATATTCTATTTTCTTAAAAAGATGCAATCGGGGTCAAAAGTAAAGAGATCCTTCAGTATCCAAATCTTGCTTCTTGCAAGATATTCCTAATAATTTTATCTCTCTTTTTTGTTGTTGTTAAAGTATACCTTTTTCATTGATGTCAGAAAACATTTTATTTCAAATATTGTTTTGTTAAGTTTCTTTTTTACTACATTTAGTTTATTGTTAATATTTTTGGTTCGATTTTGTTCCTCCACCCCATTTTTGTGTTGAGTGTGGTGTTTGTTACTGTTTTTATAATTATATAAAAATAATTATTTATAATTTTATTGATAACTATGAAGATTTTTGAAGCAAAAGCGCACGTGTTTAAATAAACTAATAGTGTTCCCGTTTGTTAAAGTTTTGTTTCTTTTTAAATTATATTTTATCCGTCCTAGAGATTTGTTGAGAAACTACAACAGAATTAAATAGACCATTTTTTACACACTATATACATTCCTAAAATTATATTAAGTAGAATTATTTTTGTCAAGTTCTAGTAATTCATCCATTCTCACATTAAAATTTGTATGTTTGAAATAAACTGTGTTTATATTCTGTTACGAAAGATCTTTTTTGGCTGACTGAAATAATGGAAACGGAAATTTTAAAACCTTTTTTTATATTGTATCTTGTGTCTAAAAAAATAAGTTGGTGATTGGATGGGTATGATATATTTGAGATATCATAGATTTAAAAATATATATCTAATATAAAAATAGGTTACTTGATTAATGTGTCAACAAAGAGAAATATGTCTGAACATTTTGAAAAAAAAATAAGTTTTATTATTCATTAGAAATGTTTAAGTTATCAGAATCCCTCTCAAAGTTAAAAAAGACACACAATTTTAAAGATTTGAAAATATAAATCAATTTAAAAAGGAGCATAAACTATCCTGGCTCAAATCAATTGTTTATAAATTTTAGTTTCTATCTGTTGTATTTTCTAAACAAACCTCATCAATGGTCTCAGTACAGTCACAATATCTATGCTATGAGGGGAGATGGTCTTTTTAGAAGAATTACTCATTCTATCAGTAGGTATATTGTATTCTCACTTGTTTAAATAAAAATGTCAAAAAATACACTACCTATGTAATTTAATAAAACAAAGAATAGATGTCTGCTTGATACAAGAAAAACTATATGAACAGTGTTTTATTGATAAATAACAAAATCTTGACTTTTCAAATATTTTATTTTACAGTAAAATACCTACGTAAATCTGTTTCTTGAATAATAGAGTTAACCCTCAGCCTGATTTATTGAAGTTTTTCATCATTTTATTTTATTATCTGAAAATAAGCTAGTGAAAATGTGCTTGAATTTAGATAGGGCTATCTATTTTCACAGACTAAATATTTTTCTTGATGTAATTAAAAAACAAATTACATTTTATTTTGAAAACATCATTAACAAGTACCAACACATTTTTATTTTTATTCAACTAACATCTAGACTATCTAGTCTAGAGTGATGAAAAAATCATTCTCTCTCGTAATTTGGATTAGCATAGTACGGATATACATTTCTTGCTTGGACACATTCACTTTCATTTGATAATTAAATACAATCATAGATCATGTGCTGTACTGGACTAGTTTATTATTATTTATAATTTAATTTGTAATTATTATTGACACAATTATTTGTAATTTTTCGGTGACCCTTCCCTCAGAGCTGCTTTTTACTGCTCAAATTACCCAGTAACTACACAACTAATAACTTACAGTTGTCACTTACTCATTTTAACTTCATGACTGTCCCATAGAGTCATGGGAAATAATACCGTCACTAATAAAAATAATCAAGTACTCTGAATACTTTGCCTTCTGGTTCCAAACGACAGAAATATATTATCTGTAGTAATAATAATAATAATAATATAAATGAATGTTGCTGAGGAGATATGAAGTTGGAGAAAAAGAATTGTATATCCTGTAGATCCTCGGAAACAGTAGAATACATTTTGACCACTGAGATCATATAACATAGAGGGAACCTTACCTATCTCGAGTTGAACAAATTTATGCGTCCAACTTTGAACAGCTGATGGTCCCTCTTTCAACAAATCCCGGCTTCTGATTGGTTCAATTTATTTGAATTTTTTGTTTACATCATGCAGTGGCGGACATCTAAACATCCTTAATTTTCACATCAGATACCAAATCTTATATTCTTCTTCTTCTTCTTTTACTCTGTCTTATCCCGCTCAAGCAGGGTCGACGTTGTTCAACCTCATGGTTAAGGTTGATTGGTTTTGGCACATTTTTTTACGTCTGGATGCCCTTCCTAACGCCATCGATTCTATTTGATTTAACGTCTTGGATTAGGACGGGGGTTTTAAAGTCTTGGATTAGGACGGGGGTTTTACCCTCCATTCGCTGGGAATCGTACCAACTACCCACATTAACCTCACCCAGCCTGGGTAGGGCCGGAATACCAAATCTTATATTACTACATAATAAGTAGAAAATAAGGAAAGTAAAAGTGGAAGCAAAGAAAAAATTAACTCATAAGTATGAAAAAAGTAAAACTATTATTTTAGAAGAATGAGGTAGTTTAGGTACCCACTCTTTCGCGAGAGAAAAATTACTAAAACTCCGGCACTGATTTTGAAATCAGCTAATCGTCCCTCTTGGACGCAAATCATGATACATCAGGTTATCTCTATGTTATATGATCTCAGTGATTTTGACGAAGCAAACTTTGAGGGATGCGTCGCCGTATTAACATTGGTATTTAGAATCCTAATATTCCACTGTCTATGATGTTATAATAAAACCAGGCATCATTGTTTACCAACCTCAGTAGCTTGAACGATAAGGCGGCGGACTTGTAACCTGGAGGTCGGTGGTTCAAGTCCCGGTTTCAGCGTAGATTTAGTAAAGCGAGTTTGAGTAGTTGTGATATCACGAAAGTGATTAACACAAACATTGTTTCACACAAATATCACGAAAGTGATTACCACAAATATTGTTTGATTTTAAGATTGATTACACATTTTACTGGTGAAAAAAAAACAATGTTATGACACTATTAATTCAGTCATTTTTCCATAGAAACAAAAAACAAAACATTCGACTTACAAACAAATTTCAATTTCAATATTGCTGGAGAAATTTGTATTCTCTTTGCTTTGGATGTCCAATGTCCATAGTCCAGTCATACCTCATGAGCACAATTGAGTGGTTACTAGTATGATTAACGACCAGTGGCGGCATTACTAGAGAAAAAAAGTAAAGGATTTAGGTAAGGAAAATTTTATTATGTTGATATTTAACCAAGAAATTCACACATTGTATCACTTTCAAATCTCATCGGTTACAACATGATAATTAACAAAGTAGTGAGGTATTTTCGGTACATTACTTTATAAATGATGTTTATAGAATTGCAGTTATTTTCACTTATTCTTGGGACTTTTCCATCAGGAAATACCCTTCAAATGTTGATGATTAAGAATTTGATAGATGTATTATTTAAATACTGTTGAAAAAATAAAATAGAATCTTTTTCACGTATGTAATTAGATTTAATGTCCTACGTGTGTATTTAGACAGAAAATTCAAAAACCTGTCTTCTCATATTCCTAATGAAAAGTTAAAGTTAACGTTTAGCTGGTATTACAACTTAATCAAACACAAGATGTTCAGTTTGGGTCTGCATGTAAGATTTTGTGAAAGATGAGAGTTGGTAATTTTGATGAAAATACTTCAAAAACAAACACGAAATCAATTTTTTGCCAATCCAGTATTGAAAAGATTATTTGGCTGTATTGAAAAGAAAAAAAAACCAACCGAAAACAGTACTTTTTACACCTTATGGATGATAGAATGTAAAGAACACTTTATATAAAATAAATGTAATATAATTTGTTGTGCTGGCAATAACTTATCACATTGAAAAAAGTTACAAGAAAAGAAAAAATGACCTATCAATTTAAACAAAAATGTATGATATAAACTTAGAAACGCAGACAGCGGAAAAGTGTTCACTCAGTGTTGGAAAAAAACTCGAAAAACATTTTCATGTAAATCTGTAAATGCATCGTGTAGTAAGATCAGTTCTACGCACACCGTCATTTACATTGGTACATTTTGGTACAATATTGTAAAACAACTGAACTGTATAAAGATATTATAAGCTTAGCTCTTTGTATTTTATTTAATAATAAATTAATTCATAGCAAATGTTGATATTGTGTTTTTTATATATAATATATTTAATACATTAACTTTAATTTAAATTGAAGTAAGATTAATTTAATATTAAACAAAAATTAGTCACGATTTAAACAAACAGAAAAGTATATAAATAAACAAAAACTATAAATATATGATTAATTTTTATTTATAGTCATTAATTTCTTTACAATATGTGGTATACAGGGTGTTTAAAATGTAAAACAACTACCTACTTAAGTTGTTCTTTATGTTCAGTACATTTTGTATCTTGCGATTAGCATCGAATACCTAATGATCATGATCAGGTGAATATTGTTTTTCTAACATGTTCAAAAATCTGAGGAATATTTCTTTATGAATATTGTGTGGAACTTTATTTACTAAATATTGTTATCAATAATTTTATGATATGTTTCAACTACATTTCCTCATTGATAATCTCAATAAAAAAAATTATGAAAGAGTCAAAAAAGACCAAACTTGAACTATTATGTGGGTATTATATCCAAAACTAATTTTTAATACGTTTTTTTTTATTAATTTTGGTCATTCTTTTAGATCACAGCTCATGTATTTTTCAAATAACCATTTCTGTTTAACTACTTTTCATTTGAGCACAAACCTTTACGTTTTTAAATATTCCTCCCAAAATGTTTAATGTCCTCAAATTCTTTGAACATGATATGTTACCCACCACTCATGATTCTGTCGACAAAACAGAATAAAATTGCTATAAGTTTGGTTTTCCTGTATGTATTATGTAGATGATATCTTGTTCTGGGCCTAAATAATTTCATATTTATTTTCTAATTAAATACTCATGATTGATTTTATAGTTTCAATAGAAATAATGATTCAATTTCAATAGAACTTTATTTACAATACAATAAAATATTGAATACAAACAGTAACAAAGTTAATTTTGTTTAGGAGTGTGATTGTGATACTTATGGCATGCATTCTCCAACACTTTACATACATAATTAAAGGAAAATGTTTTTTTTTTTTCAACATCATTGCAAACACTGATGGTCAGAATTATTTGTAAAATGACACCACCCTGTATATCGATATTTTAAGACCCTGTTGTTATTGTTAGATATTATTATTTATTACATTTATTCAATAATTTAATATTATTTATTATTAAAAACTCATATACAAAATTGAATAAAAAAAAATAAACAAAAGAAAAAACAAAACCTTGTAGTCATTCAAAAGTTGTTTGGTTGTTTTATTTTTTAACTACCTATTTCTTTTTAAAATCTATTTAATTAATTAAATCAATAGATTTGGGGTTTTCTTTCATCTGAGTTCAATTGTTGTGTAAGTTTAGAAAAAAAAACATTAGACTGAATAAATATTTTGGAGAGCACATCCACCGATTTTTTTTCATTTTTATTTTAAATATCGCCTCTGACAATACAAAGAGGCGTAAACCACATTTTCGAAATTTTACAGGAGAGCCAAAATGAGTTTTCTTGAGCATTAATTTTCTGTTCACGGTAGGAACATTATGACTTCCCTATACCCGTAAATGACCATACGAGCTTTTTCTGTTGCCAAATTTGATTATTTAACTGTGACTATCGATTTACGCCTATTTGATTTGTCTGAAAAAGAGAAAATGAGGGATACGCCTGATTTCAATTTTTGTTGTATCTTTTTTTTGGATTATAATTGGATTACGTCAATTTGTGAGAACAAAATATAGCACAAGTAGACTCAATCCAAGCAATAAAACCGATTTAAAAAATTTGTGGTTTACGCCTCTTTGTGTTGTCAGAGGCGATATGAGTGTTTCACAGCTTTTTTTATTTCTTAGCCATGAAACAGGAGCTACTGTAGACGCTTGTGGTCTGTGTTGTAGCCTGCCCATAGTGCCCATTCCGTAGTATGCCTCCCCTCTGATGGGTGAGAAGTGACACAGTGCCTCCCAATTAGGTGCTGGGTTAACCTGTATTAATTAAAAAGATTAATCGAGTATTCAACTGCACAGATGGTCAACTGCTCCTCTAACATTTTTAGGGCCAAAAAGAATCAATATCAAAGTGCTCTTCTCAATTGTCTTACATCTGTTTTTCTTAACCCAACTATGCACCGAAGGTATTGTCTTACATCTGTTTTTCCTAACCCAAATATGTCCTTCATAATATATTCTTGCTAACCCTAGGCAGTGTCCTACATGTATTTCTCTTAAACCTATATAAATAGATCTACTGATAATCTGACCGGCTACCGAGATTTTCTGTTAGTAAATAATAATCACTGTTAGAGGAAACAGTGCGAGTATATTGGACTCTTTACCTTCCACTGAGCCAATGGAAGAGTTATTCTATCTGTAAGAAGTTGAGTTTTGTTAAATAAAGAGAATATTATTAAGGCCATTAAAAAAAAATGTGAAAAATATTTTTTTAGGACGCGAACGGAGCAGTTCATATAACTTTTTTCAGCTGGAGAAGCCGTTAATGTATACATAGATACCCATAAGTGCGCGAACACAACGAAGGCCTATACCTACCCTGGGTAGAGCTAGTACCTCGTAAAATAATCTAACCATGCTATTGAATGTAAGCGGCCACAACGGAGGCCTATACCCTGGACCCTGGGGTAGAGCCAGTACCTCCTAATATAATCTAACTATGCTGTTGAATGTAAGCGGACACAACAGAGTGTTATATCCTGGACCCTGGGGTAGAGCCAGTACCTCGTAAAATAATCTAATCATGTTATTGAATGTAAGCGGACACAACGGAGGCCTATACCCTGGACCCTAGGGTAGAACCAGTACCTCGTAAATAATCTAACCATGCTATTGAATGTAAGCGGTCACAACGGAGGCCTATACCCTGGACCCTGGGGTAGAGCCAGTACCTCGTAAAATAATCTAAACATGCTATTGAATGTAAGCGGCCACAGGGTTCAGGGTCTCTAGGGTGTAGGGTTTAGGCCAGTGTCCTCGTTGTGGCCGCCATCTTAATAATTGGGTTGGGTGGAAGAGATTGCCTAAGGCAATAACCCCGCCCTTTAGTCAGGACATATATTATGTATATATTTATTTATTTTTTCTTTATTTTTTTCTTCTATTGTATTGTATTTTAATTTGTAATTATTTGTATTGTATATAATATGTCCTATTAATAAAGTATTAAAGTGTAAATAAATAAAATAAATAAATAAAATAATAATAATAAGCCCTCAGACACTCTGTACAAAGCACGGGCCTCCATTTAAGGGGTTTTATTTTGCTTTTACAGATACATCACATAAACAAGATATTTACATTATTGTTACATAAATACATAAAATATCATACCTATAATTTCTTTTATATTTAATACACCTCTATTTTCTAAACTATTTTTTCTTCACAACAAACAAGTGCTAACTTAATACCTTTTCCAAACTAGGTTTTTGGTAGGTATCTTTAGACAGCCTCCGTGGCGTAATGGTTGTGACTACTGCCCGTAGTCCAGAGTTCCCGAGTTCAACTCCCGGTTGGGCAGACTTTTCGACGAAAATTCTGTTTCATCCAAACACGTGAGGCTGGCATTTCCGGCCCTACCCAGGCTGGGTGAGGTTAATGTGGGTAGCTGGTACGATTCCCAGCGAATGGAGGGTAAAACCCCCGTCCTGACTATCTATCTCAGTCAGGACGTTAAAACCAAATAGAATCAACTGGTCACAATAGATCTAATTAGGTCGCAGTGTTAATTGTAAGGGTTTCACTGAAAACCCTGCAACCAGGTCAGATAATAATAATAATAGGTATTTTTAGAATTTATGTGTGTTTCTAAAGATTTATTTCATTTTACATTTATCTAATTTTTTTTCTTCAAATTATTATGTTTCTTTTAATTTTTTTAACTTTTAATTATACGACCCCAAATTTCAAAATCGTATGAACAAGGAGTCAGCTAATCCCCTATCAGCACTACGTGAGAGCTCCACAAAATCCTACGAGAGAGACGGAAAACTAGGAAACTGCCAGAGAGAGAAGGAGAGAGAGGATAGGATATCAATCCAACCATGATAAAACCTTGGTAAGGATAACTTCTACTCACGTTACTTGCCCTACTATGAAGATACAACATTCTAGCGGAAAGATTTTGATAGCACATTGAATATAGGTACCCGGATCTCATTCTAAAACGCAATTTCACTGTCATAATCCGCCAAATCTCCGTTTCAACCGTCACACAACGCACTCTAATTGGTTAATTTAGTGTGGGATGCGACATGTGTGTCGATAGCTTTGCCTCCACTTATATAGCAAAAACATCAAGAGAGGCAGGGGTTGAAACAGCTTCAAGATTGAAACATACAAAATACATTGAAATCAAAGAGAGAGGCTACATATTCCAATTATTCCAACCTGTTGCTGTGGAAACGATGGGTGCTTGGAGCGTCGAATCTAAAAATTGGTTAGACCATTTGGGAAAGAAATTGATTGGAATTACGGGTGATCCCCGTTCCAATCATTTTCTTTACCAAAAAATTGGTCTGGCCATTCAAAGAGGAAATGCTTCTTGCATCCTCGGTTCCCTTCCGGAAGGACGGTCCCTGGGACAAGTTTTTAATATTTAATAAAACTAAATAAAACATAAAAAAAATTGAACGAAATAACCAATCAGGGTGCGTTGTGTGCTGGTTGAAACGGAGATTTGGGTATTACCAGAGTGAGAGTGGTTTTTGGAGTGAGGCCGAAAACATTTAAGCTGTATTTTTCTTTCTAACCAAAAAAAATTCCAGGTTAGGTTTTTTCCAAATATTTCCATTTTATTCCAAGGTCAACTTCACTTTCTAACCAAAGTTAACCAAACGGGAATAAAATGAACCAAACTGGAAGCAAGAATTTTCTACTTCCATTTTGGTTAACTTTGGAAGTGGAAATTTTTCCTCTTCCAAAAGAAAAATGACTTGCTTCCAGTTTGGTTCATTTTATTCCCGTTTGGTTAACTTTGGTTAGAAAGAAAAATACGGCTTTAGGTTACTCTAGTGACAATCTGACAATGTTCTGACGAGGTAGTATTTCGGCGGTGCAGATTCCTCTTGTTCTTCCCCATTTGAACTCAGGTACACATTGCACCGGCCAGGTGATTCAGAATCCTGCCTCTTCAGTGGCGCGGTTTTTCAAGAATTAAAACTCCAGATTTTTTAAATATATTATTATATAGTTTTATAGTTTATTTATTTCGTGTAATAACACATGTACCTGAATATACATACATAATATTTAGGTATTATGCTTGGTCCACACAGGTGCAACATGCAACATGTTGCTGCAACATGAATTCACTCTGTGTGGACGGCTTCTGAACACGAACATGAATGTTCAAAAATTATCCATGAGGATGTCGGTTTTCTACCGAACATAGGTATATGATCTTTGTTGCTACTATGTTGCACGTGTGTGGACAGCACCTGAACATAGAAACAGAATGGATCACTGACGAACACGAACTGCAACACGTTGCTGCATTAGTGTTCCAATTGCCACACAAATGTTGCAGCAACGTGTTGCATGTTGCAGCAACGTGTTGCAATTGTTGCATGGACCCAGCATAAGTCAACCCCGGTAGCTCAGATATCAAGGCGTCGAGCGTTGTTCTGGCAGAGGTTGCTCCTTCGAAACCTAGCCGGGACAAGTTATCTTCCCATTCGGGATTTTGACCACATACCAATGCGTCTTGAGCTTACTGCTGGAATAATGGGACTTACATCCAACTCAGTGTCTTGATCGATAAGGCGGCGGACTTGTGATCTGGAGGTCGGTGGTTCAAGTCCCGGTTTCAGCGTGGATTTTGTAAAGCGAGTTCGAGTAGTTGTGATATCACGAAAGTGATTAACACAATTAATATGATAACTAACTAACCAACTAATGGGACTTACGAGTCCTAGCCGGTCAGTTTTTATTATATTTTATTAAATTCAATTTATTAAAATATATTCGAGTGCAATGTTAGTCAAGTGGTGGCTCTAGCCTGGTAATAGAGATAGCGTAGGGATTTTTTGGTTCGAATGACACCAAATGCATCAATTTTCCCTCACTTATTTGAGTATTTGACCATATAAATTAATAATAAGACTCTGAGGGTTGGGTGATAGAAAATGTCTTAAGCATTAAACTCACCTCGTGGTGACCTTTCTAGAGTATTATTATAATAATATGAGTTAATCCAATGAGCATCCTGATGTTACAACCAAACTACAAATAAAAAAAGTTCACAAGAGTTTTTCGACCCCTTCACTCCCAAGGACCCCTTCACTCCCAAGGACCCCTTCACTCCCAAGGACCACTTCACCACCAAGGCATGATTCTGGGACAAAGGGACAGAAGAGGTCTCACATCCTAGATCCTGTGGTAATGCGGTGTTCTGGAGGACCTCTGGTTACTATGACAACCAATGTACTCGTACCTCAACCGACCCATTCGAACACCCAAACCAGCCAACTGCCTGCCAAGCCAGCAGTCAGTCAGTCTTGATCTAACCGTCAATCAGTAACGGTCAGATAACTGCCTGATAATCAAATACATTATTTTTTTAATTCATGTTTATTTTTTAATTCATAGGTATATTTATGTGTTTAATTAAAACGAAGTGTCCAAAAGACTTTTTTTTTTGACAGATTTTAATAATAAATTTCAAGTTTCTTTATCCATTGAAGTATCTACTTACTTATAAAACTTAATGGCGGTATTATAAAATTTCGTTTTCAGCCAATTAAAAGCGTAAGCATTATTTTATTTTTATTTTTTAATGATATTCTAATGGTTCTTCTTTTATTTGTTAGAAATTTCGGCTCTCAATAATTTAAGAATATTACTCACCTATAATCTATTTTACAGTCCATTAAATTCTCTGATCAGTGGTTTAGTGATCAGAACTAACAGCCTAGTTTAATGAGATGAGATAATCTGGAGTTGGAGATAGCTCAAATCGTCACTCAGTCGTTTATAAATTAATCTTCTGACCGTTACATTTCGGTTTTTTTAATCTTCAAATATTTTTTATAAATGTATAACCCATAATTACCAGCATCCTGTTTTATTACTATTATAGAATTTGGATTTTAGTAAACACATGATTCATAATTTTATTGCATTCCTGGTGTCGTCTTTAATTTAAATGTAAATGTAAAATGATAAAAAAATAGATAATAATAATTATTAGAAATACCAATGATCAGGTGTTGACTTTAATTTAAATCTAAAAGTAAAATAATAAAAAATAGATAATCACCATTAGAAATACCTATGATCAGATGCTAATTATCCTACATATTTATTTTATTACATTTTAAAGGTCACTAAATTTTTGGACGGGTAATCCGACTGATAAAGTGATCGGAACATTCCTAATTAATTGCTATTTTGTGATATTAAACTTGTAATAATAGTGTTGGATAACAGGAATCGAACCCACTTTAACCCCGCATGTGACCTACGGATTATTCCATGCAACACTGGTGAGTAAAGATGCAACACTGGTGATGAGGACCCACAAAATTTTCTCATCTTTGGAGTCCCATTTGGAATTTATCAAAATCCCAATTTGAAATTCTCTTTCTGTGATGCTAGGTAAGGTGCTAACTACTATCTCCTTCAAGAAACCACTCTCCACTCACGAAATCTCCCAATTAAAAAAAAGATGAGTGTTTCACAGCCTTTTTTATTTTGTAGCCATGAAACAGGACCTACTGTAGACGCTTGTGGTCTGTGTTGTGGCCTGCCCATCCCGTAGTATGCCTCCCCTCTGATGGGCGAAAAGTGACACAATACTTCCCATTTAGGTGCTGGGTCAACATATAAAAAAATATAAAAGTCTTTGCACATTATTAATATGCGACTCCCGGTTCTCCCAGATAGTCAATCGGCATGGTACAATCGATCAACTTAATCCTGATCTTAGAGACCCGATGGCCTGTCTCCCAGGCCTTTATCACGCATGTGTTCAATGATGGGTTTGAGATGTCGAAAGGTGGCTGAACGACACAATCGTAGTCGAACTGATCGTAGTCCATGCCTTTCAGACAGTTGGTGTCGGCCAATTGTACCACAAACGAGTAGAAAGTGCCGGACAATCGCTGTTCCTTCGCAGAAATGACTTGGACCAAGGCCTGTTTCATTGGTGTGTAGTGATTGTGGTCGTTGATGATTCCGATAGCTCGGTCGATAGCAATCATGTATTCTGAGCCATGCTGTATCTCCGCAGGATTGATGAGTGTTACATCGTCCGTGGGTATATCGTAAAGGTTGTCTACATTGATACGCATATCATTGATAAAGTGTTCTTCTATATCATCGTCAAAGTCTCCTTCTGTATCGATGGGAATAGCATTGCCAATGTCTCCTTTTGCATCGATGGGAATAGCATTGTGAAAGTCTTCTTGTGTATTGATGGGTACATCATGATCCGCTGATGCAAGGTTTGGTCTAACAATTCCGACAATGCATAGGAGGAGTAGTTTTGGAAACATCTCTTGTTTAAACTGATACTAAAGTCTTCAAAAACGACAACAACAACAATAAAAATAACCTGTTTGAAGATATAGGGTGCGTAATTAACAAGTTGATGAATTTTAGAGTTTTTTTTTTAATTGGGTTTAACGTCTCTTTCAACTGCATGGTCATATCACGACGGGGGTGTTACCCTTCATTCGCATGAAACTCACAAACCGGCTACCCACATGAACCTTACCCAGCCTGGGTTGGGCCGGAATGCCAGCATCACGAAGTCTTCACCTCGCTGGACATTTCTTAACTTCGGTGATCCTACGAGAATCGGTGCATTCAACGCGCCATCGACGTTGGCTTATTTTTAGAGTTAGGAAGAGACTATCAATATGCCAAATGCATTTTCATTTTTTTTTTTTTTGTTGTAGATGTTCCCATTTTAAATGGCATTTTCAATATCTATCGCAATTATAAATGCGTATTTTGCTCTGGATCGTTTAGGAAATCTTCAAATGTATTGATGATGCAAAGTATTGATATTGATTCAATAATATTGATCGTCGAGGGGCTACGTGGAAGTTGGCCATGGACAAATTTAACAGTTGAATAAAATAGTGTGAGTTGTTATATCAGTTATATGAAGGTTTTCGAAATTAATTACAATCGAATAATAACTGAATAATATAGTGATGAATCCGTGTAAATGTTGCATTCGAGTGCATGGTCGTCATACGAGAACTAGTTTGTGTAACTTGCCATTGACATTGGTTTTTTTTTTTTTAAACCTTTGTACCAGAAATGGTATGAAAACTGTAATTACTTATTTACTGTGTGTGGTTGGGTGGAAGAGCTCACATGGGTGAGAACCCTGCCACATTAGGAAAAAACTTGTAATAATATATTTATATATATGAAAAAATATAAAAGTCCTTGCACATTATTAATATGCGACTGCCGGTTCTCCCAGATAGTCAATCGGCATGCCACATTCGATCAAACTAATCGTCATCTTAGAGGCCTCATATTCTGGCTCCCAGGCCTTTATCAAGCATGTGTTCAATGATGGGTTTGTGTAGTCGAAAGGTGGCTGAACGACACAATCGTAGGCGAACTGATCGTAGTCCTCGCCTTTCAGACAGTTGGTGTCGGCCAATTGTACCACAAACGAGTAGAAAGCGCCAGACAACCGCTGTTCCTTCGCGGAATTGACTCGGACAAAGTCCTGTTTCATTGGTGTGTAGTCATTGTGGTCGTTAATGATTCCGATAGCTCGGTCGATGGCAATCATGTAATCTGAGCCATCCTGTATCTCCGCAGGATTGATGGGTATTTCATCATCGTTGAGTGGTTCGTAAAAGTTTTCCTCTGCATTGATACGCATATAATTGATGAAGTCTTCTATATCATCGTCAAAGTATCCTTCTGCATCGATGGGAATAGCACTGTCAATGTCTCCTTTTGCATCGATGGGAATAGCGTTGTCAAAGTTTATTTGTGCATTGATGGGCACATCATGATCCGCTGATGCAAGGTTTGGTCTAACAATTCCGACAATGCACAGGAGGAGTAGTAGTCTTTGAAACATCTGTTGTTTAAACTGATACTAAAGTCTTCAAAAACAACAACAATTAAAATAACCTGTTTGAAGATATAGGGTATTTTAGATGAAATATATTATATCATGCTTTTCTTTAGGCTGATTTATGCTGATCAATTGATCATACCTAAAAAAAAAGTAATGAATCCATTACAATCGAATAGTAACTGAATAACTAAAATCACAATGTTCTTTCAGAATAATCCTAGTTGTGAAGGTGAATGGAAAAAACTACTTCAACTGAACTTGGCGACAACTCAAAGAAAACTAAAAAAAGCACCGACAGTTTATCTACAAAAATAAAATGAAATTTAACTGTTTTTCTTAGTGACTGTAAAATAAAAACATAAAATAATTCTCAGTAAATTAAAATAAGGACTAATTTTAGCAATGAATTTTCTAATTGCAAATCATTCTTGCAATTCATAGGACATTCTTGGAAATGTCGTTATGAATATATTCTTAGGTCTGTGTGTATTAATGCTATATAACGGTTATTTCAAAACAGGATTCATGTGCGAATTAATACATATTATTTCAAGCAATAAAGTTGCTTGAAATAATATTTCAAACAATAAAGGCATATCCCGAAGTATGCCTCCCCTCTGATGGGCGAGAAGTAATACAATACTTCCCATTCAGGTGCTTGGTCAACACGAGCGCACCGGAAGGTATCCCTTACAAACAACTGTAACCAAATTTTGAATACAAATTTTTGTCGGCACGGGGGATCGAACTCGGGACCTTCCGCATGGCGAGCGAGTGCTTAACCACTGAGCTAATCGCGTCTCCGTCAAATACGGTTGAAAGGGATATACCGTCCTTTTTTTCCTTTTGTTTTTGGTTTAACGCATGGTCATCATACGAGAACTAGTTTATGTAACGTGCCATTGACACTGGTTTTTTTTGAAACCGTAGTACCAGTATGAAAACTGAGCTTGATGTTATCACTTATTTACTGTGTGTGGTTGGGTAGAAGAGCTCTCATGGGTGAGTACCCTGCAACATTAGAAAAAACCTTGAAATAATATATTTATATATAAAAAAATACAGGGTGTCTTACCAAACTTGGACACCTCAAATTACTCGGCCCCTGAAAGATTTTTTGAAAAATAAAAAATCCTAGGGTACATGGTCTAATTATGCGGTTTCAGTTATGAATTTTTTTTTATACAGGGTGGTTCAAAAGTCAGAAATTGAGGTGTCAACTTTTGATTTTTAAATGGATCAACCTGAATTTTATTTGATAATTTTACTTCTAAGTGGTTCCTGAGTACTTTTTTAAACAAAAATTTTACATACAGGGTGGTTTTTTTTCGACCAATTTTTTTTCTAAATCTCGAATAACTCAAGTTTGTTCAATTTTTTCGATAACAAGAATAGAGAGTGTTTGTGTAATGAAAACACGCACTTTCAATTGGCATCAAATATTTTTATACAGGGTGGTTCACAAGTGAAATAATGACTTGATTTTTTTTAAAACTGAGTTTTTTAATTTTTTATTTAGGATTAATAATTCTAACCTAATTTTACACATTTTTTGTTAGTCATATCGAAAAACAAAACTAAAGTGTTGTACAGGGTGAGACATAATTGTTTTGTGACACCCTGTATATGGGCAGTCAAAGAGACGTAAAATTAAATATAAAAACTAAATGTGCAAGAAAAACTTCGATTGTTAATTATATAAAAAAGTTATGGTGTTTTAACTAATATTGTCACATGGACCACCCTGTAGATATTTTCTTAAAACATCATATGGGTAGTCGAAATTGTCTATAATTCAACGAGGAGTCCAAATCTGAAAGAAAAAATTGAATTCAAAAAGCCATTTTCAATTTTGTGTCTACACCTACCTACTTTTTATTTCTAGTTTTAAAATCATTCAGTGTGTACACCAAATTGAAAATGGTTTCAAAATTCGTGTTTTTTACTTGTTTTTCCCCACGATTCGAAGTCTTCGTTGAATTTTATACAACCTCGAGTACCCACATGATACTTTAAGAGAATATCTACAGGGTGGTCCATGCGACAATATTAGTTAAAACACCATAACTTTTTGATATCATTAAAAATCAAAGTTTTTCTTGCACATTTAGTTTTTCTATTTAATTTTACGTCTCTTTGATTGCCCATATACAGGGTGTCACAAAAAAATTATGTCTCACCTTGTACAACACTTTAGTTTTGTTTTTCGATATGACTAACAAAAAATGTGTAAAATTAGGTTAGAATTATTAATCCTAAATAAAAAATTAAAAAAACTCAGTTTTAAAAAAAATCAAGTCATTATTTCACTTGTGAACCACCCTGTATAAAAATATTTGATGCCAATTGAAAGTGCGTATTTTCATTAGACAAACACTTCCTATTCTTGTTATCGAAAAAATTGAACAAACTTGAGTTATTCGAGATTTAGAAAAAAAATTGGTCGAAAAAAAACCACCCTGTATGTAAAATTTTTTGTTAAAAAAGTACTCAGGAACCACTTAGAAGTAAAATTATCAAATAAAATTCAGGTTGATCCATTTAAAAATCGAAAGTTGACACCTCAATTTCTGACTTTTGAACCGCCCTGTATAAAAAAAATTCATAACTGAAACCGCATAATTAGACCATGTACCCTAGGATTTTTTATTTTTCAAAAACTCTTTCAGGGGCCGAGTAATTTGAGGTGTCCAAGTTTGGTGGGACACCCTGTATAAATGTCCCTGCACATTATTACAATGCGACTGCCGGTTCTTCCAGATAGTCAATGGACATGGCACATTCGATCAAACTAATCGTCACCTGAGAGGCCTCATAACCTGGCTCAAAGGCCTTTATCAAGCATGTGTTCAATGACGGGTTTGAGTAGTCAAAAGGTGGCTGAACGACACAATCACGGTGGAACTGATCGTAGTCCTCGCCTTTCAGACAGTTGGTGTCGGCCAATTGTACCACAAACGAGTAGAAAGCGCCGGAAAACTGTTGTTCCTTCGCAGAAATGACTTGGACCAAGGCCTGTTTCATTGGTGTGTAGTGATTGTGGTCGTTAATGATTCCGATAGCTCGGTCGATGGCAATCATGTAATCTGAGCCATACTGTATATCCGCAGGATTGATGGGTATTTCATTGTCGTTGAGTGGTTCGTAGAAAAATTTTTCCTCTGCATTGATACGCATATCATTGATGAAGTCTTCTATATCATCGTCAAAGTATCCTTCTGCATCGATGGGAATAGCACTGTCAATGTCTTCTTTTGCATCGATGGGAATAGCGTTGTCAAAGTTTCCTTGTGCATTGATGGGTACATCATGATCCGCTGATGCAAGGTTTGGTCTAACAATTCCGACAATGCACAGGAGGAGTAGTCTTTGAAACATCTTTTGTTTAAACTGATACAACAACAACAATAAAAATAACCTGTTTGAAGATATAGGGTGCGTAATTAACAAGCTGATGAATTTTAGAGTTTTTTTTTAAAATTGGGTTTAACGTCGCTTTCAACTGCATGGTCATATCACGACGGGGGTGTTACCCTTCATTCGCAGAAAACTCACAAACCAGTTGCCCACATTAACCTCACCCAGCCTGGGTTGGGCCGGAATGCCAGCATCACGAAGTCTTCACCTCGCTGGACATTTCTTAACTTCGGTGATCCTACGAGAATCGGTGCATTCAACGCGCCATCGACGTTGGCTTATTTTTAGAGTTAATGAAGAGACAATCAATATGCCAAATGCATTTTCATTTTTTTTTTTTTTTTTTTTGAAGATGTTCCCATTTTAAATCGCATTTTCAATATCTATTGCAATTATAAATGCGTATTTTGCTCTGGATCGTTTAGGAAAACTTCAAATATACTGATGATGCAAAGTATAGATATTGATTGAACGTCCAGTTTCTTGATCAATGCAATATTGATTCAATATTATTGATCGTCGCGGGGTTACTTGGTAGTTAGCGATGGATAAATTTAACAGTTGAATAAAATAGTGTGACTATTGATAAACGCACTCTTAGTTATAAGAAGGTCTTCGAAATTCATTACAATCGAATAGTAACTGAATAACTAAAACTAAATCGAATAGTACCTGAATAACTAAAACTAAATCGAATAGTACCTGAATAACTAAAACTAAATCGAACAGTAACTGAATAACTAAAACTGAATCGAGAATAGTAACTGAATTTCTAAAATCACAATGTTCTTTCAGAATAATCCTAGATGTGAAGGAGAATAGAAAGAAATCACTTCAACTGAACTTGGAGAGAACTCAAAGAAAACTAAACAAATATTACCTATCGACAAAAAATAAATTTAACGGTTTTTTTAGTGACTGTAAAATAAAAACATAAAATTATTCTCAGTAAATAAAAATAAGGACTAAATTTGGCAATGAATTTTCTAATTGCAATCATTCTTGCAATTCATAGGTCATTCTTGGAAATGTCGTTATGAATATATTCTGAGGTCTGTGTGTAGGTATTTATGCTATAAAACGGTTTTCATGCGCGAATTAATATTATTTTAAGCAATAAAGTTTATAATCAATTTTCTACTATCAATAAAACTCTTTAAACGAGTAGTGTTAGAGTTTGATTCAAAGACTCTAAATGTTTATTATAATGTATCTTCTTTTTGAAAGGCCAATTGTTTGAAATATAAATAAATAATACTTTTTAGTGGAAGTCAACCACCACGAGAATATTAATATGTGGTCACATCACATACCTACTTCTAGTTTCAAAAAAAAATCTGGAAAAAATGAGAGTGTGTCACAGAGGATAGATCTGAACAACATTTCGATTGTCCGATTTTATGAAGTACCTACTTTAAAAAATGATATATGTTATTATTGTCCTCACACCCCCAGTATAAACAAAATGAGAAGTTGTATTAGATGTATAGGAATATCAGAACATACCTGGACAGCTTTTTCGAGCTTATTTGCTCTCGTCAACAGGTACCTATCCAATAGTAGTTATTTATCCAATAGTTCTGAATATTCATGCCATCAACTAACCTCTCTATTTTAATCTGTATAAAGCCCAAAACCGACAGTTTGATCATACATCATACCCAACTTTGGGTAATTTATTTTTTTACAAGGTTCACATAACAAGTTTATTGGTACTCTATTACAATGTAGACCTTAGGAAATAGATAAAAGTTATAATAATTTTATTATACATTATAGTAAGTAGGTATAATTAGAAAGCCGACCTCCGTGGCTCAGTGGTTAAGAGCATTGGTTACTGACCCGGAGGTTGCGGGTTCGAATCCCGGCCGGAGCGGAAATTTCTGACCGAAATTTTCCGTTTCCGGAATGGCATGGATGTAAAGGTAAAGTGCCCTGAAGTAATGCGAAAGCGGTTCCGGGGCACACTTACCTTTAAAAAAAAAAAAAATTAAATTAAAAAAAAGGTATAATTAGAAAAGAAAAACGATCTATCATGCAAATATTAAGCTGATAATACTTCTTCAGTTGAGGATTTGAGTGCACTATGGCTAATGTCCATTTGTCCATTAGATTACCAACTTTGAGTTCTCTGAGACTCTGCATCCACTCATTTTGTGATGAGAGAAAATAGTAATGCCGCGTGCCGTCCTTTTTTTTTTACTTTCCTATAATAAGGAAAGTATTGTATTTTGTATGGGCGTTCTTCACACCACGGCAGAGGTGTTTGATATAAGTATTGGCAATTTACCCTACGCGTGTCTGCGGCCGCTTCTTAGTAGGCGGGGCCACAACGAGGACCCTGGCCTATACCCTACACCCTAGAAAGGGTTGGGTGGAAGAGATTGCCATAGGTAATAACCCCGCCCTTTAGTTAGGACATATGTTTTCATATATTTTCTATTCTTTTTCATTTTTATTGTATATATTGTTTTTTTTTTTCATTTTTTCACTGTTAAAATTATTATTTGTATGTACATAATGTCCTTTTGTATCTAATAAAGAGTTGTATAATAATAATAATAATAATAGACCCCAGACCCTGGTACCTACAGCTAGATATATTATATATTATGTAGAAAGAATTCGGGACAGCGTTCTGGCCGCTTATATTCAATAGCATGGTTACATTATTTTACGAGGTACTGGCCCCACCCCAGGGTCCAGGGTATAAGCCTCCGTTGTGGCCGCGTCTGACGCTGAGACTTGGAACCCAGGAAGCGAGGTTAGCGTCTCACAACACATCAGGCAAAGTCACCCCATCCGAAATCTCAAATACATATGAGCAAAAATTCATGCACTGGGTGGGACCCGAACCAACGGCTCTCACGCTACGCAGATTACTAGACTAGCGGCGTAACCACGACGACTGGTAGTGATAGTGCACTGGTAGTGAAGTGATTAACGCGCTAGTCTGGTAATCCAGGTAGCGTAGGGATCCGTTGGTTCGAATCCCACCCAGTGCATGATTTTTTCCTCATTAATTTGAGTTTGTGACTACATAATAATAAGACTCGGAGGGTTAGGTTGTAGAAAATGCTTTGAGCATTAACCTCGCCTGGTGGTTACCTTCCACTAACGATTATTATTATAAATGAAGTCTTTGTGCCAGAATATTAAAATATGATGATAATGCTTTATTTATACTGCCCGATTAGGACTAATGAGTACTGTTATTCCAGTAGGAAACCCAAGACGTATTATGGTATGGTCAAAATCCCAAATGGGAGGATAACTTGGCATGTCCCGGCTGGGTTTCGAACCCACGACCAATGGATTCCACTAAATAGTATTATATAATTATAATACTATTTAGTCGTAATAATAATATACTATTTAGTATATTATTATTACGACTAGCAATGCGTAGTAGTGCTTGCTGATAGAATATAATAAAATTATCACCACTCTGACCTCGAACCCAAAGCCTCGGGTTACAGAACTTGCCAACAGGTGCTACTCGGCCCGGCAGTATGGTCAAGGTTATTTGGACATAAGTACTTTGTAACGTCACTGGTCAGTGTCAGTCGTACCAATCAGTTTGTTGCGAGGGAGAGTAGGAGTCTGAGTGTTTGACATCTAGATCTATAAATGAATGGGTGAGTAGAAGAACCAGGAATGTCAAAAATCGATTTTTTTTTTTTTTTTTTTTTTTCTTCGTAGAATAAGAAGGAATGTACTCTTTTCTATCATCTCTGTGAATATGAAGGAGAAATACCCCTTAAAAGAATATTTTTTTTTCGATTTTAAAGTGGGGGAAGCGGAAAAAAAATTTGATGTAAAACAACGAATGTAACAAAATCACTGACCACTTTTGCTAGCGGTATTAGTACCTAGTTGTGAGAATCTTGTCGAATAACAAGGAATGTAAAATTTAATTTTATTATACTCATTAGCATCAGGAAAGCAAAAATAAGACAAATCTTATTTCTGCTTTCCTGAAAAGTCGATTTTTGACATTCCTGGTTCTTCTACTCACCCATTCAAATAATAATATCATTATAAGACCGACCTCAGTAGCTAACCGACTTCAGTAGCTTACCGACCTCAGTAGCTTGATGGATAAGGCGGCGGACTTGTAATAATGATAATAATAATAACTCTTTATTGACAAGAAGAATATTACCAAAGGGCGTGGTTATTGTCTGAGGCAATCTCTGCCATCAAACCCATGTAACGTGGAGGTCGGTGGTTCAAGTCCCGGTTTCAGCGTAAATTCAGTAAAGCGAGTTTGAGTAGTTGTGATATCACGAAAGCGATTAACACAAATATGATAACTAAATATTATTATTAAAAACTGATGTGCTAATATCGGGTTGATACATGTACTTCCTAAATCTAGCAGATTTTTGACGTTGTTTTTTTTTTTTATTAAACCTTGCTTTCAACAACAGCATGGTCATAGCACGACGAGGGTTTCACCCTCCATTCGCAGGAAACTTACAAACCAGCTACTCAAATGTACCTCACCCAGCCTGAGTGGGGCTGGGGGTACCCAGTATTACGAGGGTTGGAATGAGAATGGTCTCTCATTCAAGTCAATTTAACCTCAGCGGAAATTGAACTATTAGCGACCGGTGGGCTCATGCAGGGATAGGAGTAATTGTTTTATGTTCGACCCTGTAATACAAACATGTGAATTAAGTTATAAACCACACAGACCACGAAATCCAAAATTGTTTAGATGGTACTAAGATGTTCAAATAGTACCAAGTTCTTTCATCAGGCTGTACAATAAAATTGTGTACACTCAGTACACTGTAGGCTGTGAAGCAAGTAAAGGTACTAGATGTATAGACAGTATAGAACTGTAAACCACTGTAGAGTAATTTATTGTAATTTATACTGGGCTTCCACAGACAGCCTCCGTGGCGTAACGGTGGTCACTACTGCCCGGAATCCAGAGATCCTGAGTTCGATCCCCGGTTGGAGTAGACTTTTCACACAGAAAATTCTGTTTCCTCCGTACATGTGAGGCCGTCATTTCCGGCTCTACCCAGGCTGGGTGAGGTTAATGTGGGTAGCTGGTACGATTCCCAGCGAATCGAGGGTAAAACCCTCGTCCTAATCCAGGACCTTAAATCAAATAGAATCGTTGGCGTTAGGAAGGGCATCCAGTCGTAAAAAATGTGTCAAAAATAACTAATCTTAAACATGAGGTTGAACAACGTCGACCCTGCTTGAGTGGGATAAGAAGCCCTGTATACATCACCAAACATAGTAATGATATACATATTATTGTTTAGTACTACTACACAATAATGAGGGATGGGTGGAAGAGATTGCCATAGGCAATAACCCCGCCCTTTAGTTAGGACATAAGTTCATATGTGTCATTTCACTATAATAATAATAATTATAGTGATAACACTCTTTAGTGGAAGAGTAACCACCAGGCTAGGATAATGATCAAAGCATTTTCTAACTCAGAGACTTATTATTATGTGGTCACAAACTCAAATTAATGAGGAAAAATTCATGCACTGGGTGGAATTCGAACCAACGGATCCCTACGCTACCTGGATTAGCAGACTAGCGCGTTAACCACTTGACTACCAGTGCACAATACACCATGAGGGAGACACACAAGTAATTTTGCGGTTTTAACATACATAATTAGGTGTCTATGTGGGTCAAAAGTTATGAATTAACACACTTTTTTTACTTAAAAAAAACTAAACCACTTACCATACCTAATTTTTGCTTAATAGCGTAAATACTAAAGAGGTACATTTTTACCGTTCTTGAGTTAACCCGAACTTATTTAATTATTTTTAAAATTAAAAGGCGTATACGTTGCAACTTATTTTATTTTAATTTAATTGTGTATACGTATAGTGTGCTGGGCACACTTCCAGTTTGTGCTATTATGGAAGATTTGTATTACTGTTAGAAAATGTATTTTGATAAATAATAAAATAATAAAAAATGTAAAGATTAAAAGCACTTTTGTAAGTAAGTTGGACTCGTAACGTACTCACTTATTCACCGACCTCAGTAGCTTGATCGATAAGGCGGCGGACTTGTATCCTGGAGGTCGGTGGTTAAAGTCCCGGTATCAGTGTAGATCTAGTGAAGCGAGTTTGAGTAGTTGTGATATCACGAAAGTGATTAACACAAATTTTGATAACTTTTACTCACAAATTCAAAATCAGTGTGAAACGGATTAAGTGATATCTCAACATACCTAGGTATACTCTACTATTTTTAGTAAAAATATTTAATCAGTATGAATTAAAAAAGTGAGAAGTTGTATTGAATGAATATGAGTAATTGAGTACAAATGAAAACTCAAAATTGTGATTTCTGCAATAACACATCTTTGCATTCGGAGCGATGATTATGCACTGTTTCGTATGGGTAAGTAGGTACTTTCTTCTATTTGTTTGTGATGATTCAGAAGCATGATCTATATAAAGCATACATAGAACGCTAAGTACCGCATGTGTAGTGATCCAAAAAATGATGCCAGGCCGAGTGATCGATCACCGAATCACTGGAGCGTATGTGTGAAGGAGAGGATGAGAAGTCACGTGAACATGTTTTCACTGCGAATATCTTGGAAACCAATGGGAAGAATTGTTGTGATAATCATCATAATATATCAAACCTAGATATAAGAGAACTCACTGTGGCAGAGCGAGTTAGCGCGCTAGGCATTGCACACATGGTGACCTGGGTTCGATTCCCAGCGGGGGAGGATTTTTTCTGCTCTGTACTTGGATATTCGGGGTCCACTCATACCTCGTGAGGAAAAATGAGTAGCTGCTTTAATGTGAAGCAGCGACCAGTGGCAGAATCTTTGGCAAAAAAAATAATACAAGATATTGTAAATTAAAGTGGTAAAGTCCTATAATTCTGCGCTACCCACTAAAATTGTGACATAATAACACAAAGAAAAAACATTATTATTATTATCACAAGATATAAGAGAACTCAAGGGAGTCAAGGGACCGGAATTTTACTTCCGAGAAATTTCTAATATTAGAAATCGGAAGTATTGTGTTCGTTTTGTAAAAAAAAAAATATTTTTTTGCTCCGATTTCAATTTTTTTTTCCTCTAATATCCGGGTTTGTCGTGATAACACCTTGCATTTGAAAGCGACGTTATACAAAAAAAAAAGTTGCTCAGGAGGTTATGAAACGTCCAGAAAAAAAAAAAAAAATGAAATCAGAGCAAAAAATATTTTTTTTGTACAAAAACGAAAAACACAATATTTTCGATTCCTAATATTAGAAATTTAGAAAGTTAAGTTAAAGTTATCATATTTGTGTTGATCACTTTCGCGATATCACAACTACTCAAACTCGCTTTTTACTTAAATCCACTCTGAAACCGGTGACTTGAACCACCGACCTCCTGGTTACAAGTCCGCCGCCTTATCGATCAAGCTACTGAGGTCGGCAGTTTTAGAAATTCATCGGAAGTACAAAACACCCTGTATTAAAGGACCTTCAACTGCACTAGTACTATAAAGTGTTGAGGACATTAACTCTGTTACGAATAAATTACCCAAGATCGGACTCGATCGGTGAGTCACCAGCACATTGACCGGTGTGAGTATTTGAGTAACCCATAGAAGGCAATCCACCAGTCCCACCGGTAAACTTGGTTGAAGTTGTAGGTGTTTAAAGTATGGTTTTTATATATTTTTTATAGATTTTTTTTATTAATGAATTTTTTTGGATTCTTTTTATTCATGATTTTTTTATTTTATTTTTTTTTATATTGAAATCAAATACCTAAAATTAATTTGTTAGTCACTCATGGCATATTTATTTGTTATACATTATAATTATGTGTTTAAAATCGTAAAAAAAAGTTGAATCTTACACAATATGTAGGATGATTACATTAATTAGGTACACGCGTACATCGTACAGTTCCATTTTTTTTTTTTTTTTTTTTTTTTTTTTGATTTTTTTTTATAATTATTGTGTGAGTGTGAATGTGTGAGTGTGAGAGAAATGAGAAGAGTGAGTGACCTCATCAGTTTAGAAGGTCGTCTTAAAGTATCATCTCCACCATAGTAAACATCATCATCATCATGATCATGCCAGCCTCCGTAGCGGAACTGTTCGATTCCCGGTAGGAGCAGAAAATTTTGTTCCCTCCGAACACGTGAGGCTAGCATATCCGGCCCTACCCACAGGCTGATTGAGGTTAAAATGGGTATCTGGTACGATTCCCAGCGAATGAAGGGTAAAACCCCCGTCCTGACTAGCTCAAATCAGGACGGTATAAACCACATAGAATCAATGGTCATGAAAGGAGCCTAGACATTGGATCTGGGCGTCCATATTATCCTCTCACCACCGTGATATATTGATATTTGTCCCTATCTCACGGAGACGGAATTATTATGCGATATGTTATCAGGAAAGGTGTGTTTTTGGTGGGTGGAAATCTCACACCCCAGGCTAAGACCTGGGTGTTTTTAAAAGATTTTTCCCCGCCCTTTCTTTAAAAAAATAATAATAATTATCATCTCATCATTGGTAGGTTTTTGTGGAAGAGATCACACTATGAGAATCCTGCTGTTGAAAAATCGTTGAAAAAAAGAAGACATTCTTGTTCACATTGTATTCGTACTCTAAAAAGTCATGACTCCAGATGTGGGTCAGGCTCTGACCTTGTTCGTGCAAAAAGTTTTTTTGACTTGGGCAGAAGCCTTATTGAATAAATTGATCTAGCTACTGAGGTTGCTAGACTTACCAGTTAGATACTTACCTACCTATGTAAACTCCTACTTAGTTTATATAGTTCAAATACATAAAATAGATATCATTCCATTAAGGTTTATATTAAGTAGAAATTCATAAAAAAAATATTATCTGACCTGGTTGCAGGGTTTTCCATGAAACACTTATTTTGAGTAATATCACGATTCTGATTACCAGTGATTTTTTTTCCTTATCCTATAATAAGGAAAGTATTGTATTCGTCGACCTATCCCATTAAATTTGACCTACCCAGTTTTTCACATTTCTGGACGAATCATGCCTTAGGATACCAAAAATATTGTTTTCGGCCATTGGTCCATGCGTTCGTCCGTCCGTGTGTCCGTCGACACGATATCTCGAGAACGGTAAGAGCTAGAGTTTACCTTGATTCCCTTGAATCTTACTCACATGAGCAGCTGAATCAATTTATTCATAACTTTACTATTTCAATGTCCTTTCCTGATTATTCTTTTTCTCTGTATCTTAAGAACAATTATTTTGTAGTAGTTATAATCTTCCACAACAGGAAACTATTTTATAATCTAGCTGGTGTATTTAAAATAATGAATAATCGTGTGTAAAATCTTTAGTCTTCCATAAAAAATTTCATCTTTTTCTCTGAGTTTTATAAGAAACAATTGTCCATTGTCTTCCTGGGTATTTTGAAACATGTTTTGTTTTAATTATGAATCATCCTATACAGGGTGTAGTTTTCTGCCTGTTTTTTTTTTTGTTGTTGTTTTTTTTTTTTTTTCTTCTTTTTCATTTTAATCATCCATTAAAACGAAAATCACTTTAAAAAATAAAAGTCATAGACACTACCACCTAACCATCAGAGTGCTAGTATTAGGCGGTTATTACTTGGTCATATACTCATATAAAAAATCATGTTTTAGGTGGGATTCGAACCAACGCATCCCTACGCTAACTGGATTACCTAATAGGTGGCCTCTTGCCTTCTAAATAAAGCATAGTCATTGGTAGTCAAGTGGTTAAGGTGCTAGTCTGGTGATCCAGGTAGCGTAGGGATCCGTTGGTTCGAATCCCACTCAGTGTATGATTTTTTCCTCATTAATTTTTAGTATAGGACCACGTAATACTAGCACTCTGTGTGTTAGGTGGTAGAAATTGATTTTAGCAATAGCTTCACCTGGTGGTTACCTTCCACTAAAGTGTATTATATTTTTTTTTACATGAATGTATCTGTGTGAATAAGAGATTCAGACTTATATCTCTGTATTCATCTCATATCACGATTATACTAAACGATCGCCAGAGAGATCTTCGTACACAGGTTCGATAAGGTATTGTCTTCCCTTTTCAATATGGAATTGTTAACAGAATCATCTGCTAAAAGTACAAAAGCACTTGAAGAAGGACTTGCAAAAATAACACGTATTTCTAATAACAAACATTAATATAATCATCTGAGACCTACATAAATACGTTACCTATCAGGGGCGGCCGGTGGGAAAAAGTTTTGGGGGTGCTGCCACATGAACCGGACTAAAATGCGATTTATAGAGTCGCTCTTTCAGTATCTATGAAGATTTTGAGTTTGTTTACAATGCCAATCTTAATATGCATTATTTTTTTCTAGAAATTGAACAATTAATTGATATTGAAAGTGGATTAGTTCAAGTTGCTATTTTAGCAAATATATTTTTTTTTTAATCAACATAGAAATGAGTGATAATTTTCATTGTGTACGAGGCTAGGACTTGAGAAAATACTCTCTTTTTCTTTTGTGTCTGGGGGTGCTGCAGTTCCGCAGCTCCTTAGCACCTACTTTGTCTGTTACCTATACTATTCTTCTTACTTTATCTAAATACAATAATAGTTATCTGCAGAGGAACTTAAAAAAAGAAAAAGAAAAAAAAAATCACATATTTGTAAGAATAAACATAATTATTATCATCATAATATCCTTAGTCTGGCTAACGGACTATAAACAGGGAGTAGACCAGCATTGGCCTGGTTTTGGGGTCCCTTAATTAGCACAAAATACTCATGTAAAAAAAAACATAACATTTCAATGGTGGTGGTGCTGGCGAAATAGACTCCGTCCCTTGTCAATTATTAGCCTCCTTGTAAAGACAGTGGTAGAAGTGCATAGTCATTCCTCCACTGTCTGGCTACCATCGCTCACGATGACGCCACCCTATGATGATGATGATGATAATATCCTTCTATTGTTTCCAAATGAATCCGCATTCTAAAAAGTCATGACTCCAAATGTCGGTCAGGAGCTTCTTCGTGCAAAAAGTTTTTTGACTTGGACAGAATTACAGGTAGGTAACAAAGAAAAAGATTCGCTTTATCGGCAGATTTTTGGGATAAGATTAAAAAAAGTGCATAATCATTATCTTAAAGTTGTTACTTTCTCTTATCTATACTATAACGTATAGAAAGTATTGTTTTTTTTTTCTTTGCTTCAGGGCCTATTTTTTTTTTTTTTTTTTTTTTTTTTTTTTTTCGATATCACATAAGTTTTGTGTGAATTTGTTAAATAATAATAATAATTGCTCATATTCCAACAAAGAGAATCATATTTTTTTTTTAAGATGAGTGTTTTTCAGAGCCTTTTTCATTTCGTATTAATGAAACAGGAGCTATACTGTAGACGCTTGTGGTCTGTGTTGTAGCCTGTCCATTCCGGCTACAACACAGACCACAAGCGTAAAAAATAAATATAAAATTGATAATATTAATAATATAAACAAGAAAAAAATAAACAAAATATATACATAATATGTTCTAACTAAAGGGCGGTTTTATTGCCTAGTATGACGATCTCTTCCACCCAACCCTTAGTGTTAGTTAGTGGTCAGGCGCATGGTCTCTATCACCAAGAACCGCTAGTGCGAATTTAAAATGGGACCATCTACAATAATACGTCTCCTATATGTATATGTGTACGAAATTCCGTCAATCCGGTCTGCAGTTTCTGAGATTTGCACGTTACAAGGAATGTATTTAACAGACAGATAGATAGTATCAAAACTAAAGGAGGTTATGAAACGTCCAAAAAAATTGAAATCGGAAAAATTGAAAAAAATGATTTTTATTATTTACAAAAAACAAACAATTCCTAAAATTAACTCATGAGCATGTTCCTAACTGAAGAAGCTACTCTAGCCACTACACCTAATAGATAATCAACAAGTTAGTATTACCTATTTTATAACGTTATGTAAAAGATAAATTACAACCTCGTAGTTCAAGTATTCGTACATCAACTATGAATAGTAAATTTTATTATTTAATCATTTTATATGTATAAGATAACTAGGTAATTTATGCACTTCAATTAGGCCATTAGGTAAACGAGTTTTCATGTGAATTGTATGATATTTACCGAACTTTCATTATCTTAATCAAATAAATAGATTAACAGAGTTAAAGCGCTTTATTAGATTTTTTTATTGATTAGCACACAATTAGCTCAGCGGTAAAAACTACTACCGTGCACTGGTAGTCAAGTGGTTAACGCGCTAGTCTGGTGATCCAGGTAGCGTAGGGATCCGTTGGTTCGAATCCCACCCAGTGCATGAATTTTCCTCATTAATTTGAGTTTGATAAAGTCCATGGCACAAAATTGGATCCGTTGGAAAGCTTTTGTTGATGTCCTACGTCCCCCTTTGTGACCAGTTTGTGACCACATAATAATAAGACTATCAGGGTTAGGTGGTAAAAAATGCTTTGAGAATTAACCTCGCCTGGTGGTTATCTTCCACTAAAGAATATTATTATTATTATATTATACTACTGTATAGGAGGTGAGTTCTCATAAAAACAACTGAAACATTTTCAACCAAATTTTGTCGGTTCTGCAAATCGAACCCTGGATCTTCCGCATGTGTAGATCATCGTGGAACTTACCATTGAGCTATTTTTAAATATTGAATGGGTTTCGTACTCTTATAAGTCTGGATTTCAGAGACGGAGATCCATTTTTTTAATAACTCCCTGGGTTTTACAGAATCTGAATTTAGACCACTAAGACCTGGTTTGAATTGTTTTGATCTTTCACCTTCCCATTGCCCCTATTCCCTATTGGCCGATTGGCCCTATTCCCTGTTAGGCCTATTGTTTTATTTCTCTATTCATTGTTCACAGAGGTCAGAGATGGCAAGTGATTGCTGACTTCATAAATTGTTGGCTCTGAAATTTACATCTCAAAGTTATGCATGTCAGCATGTACGATGCATACATTTTACTACCTCTTTTTTCGATTCTTGATAGCTTGGGAGTCACGCGACAAAAATATGAATTCAATCCAAAACTTTGCAGCATTAAGATTAAAATGGTCCTAAGCTGGCAAAAAGTAGAAATAAGACCCTTATATTTAAAAGCAAATATTTATTAGTCAGTCCTGATTTAATCATCCATTCGCTGGAAAGTCACAAACCAGCAACTCAAAATTAACCTCACCCAGCCTGAGTGGGGCTGGCTATATCTGTTTAACGTCCACCAGAGAGGCGATTTGAAAATCTCTCTAAACTTAAAAAGCTGACCACTATAATGCTGACCTCCGTGGCTCAGTGGTTAACAGCATTGGTTTCTGACCCGGAGGTTGCAGGTTCGAATCCCGGCCGGAGCGGAAATTTCTGACGGAAATTTTCCGTTTACGGAATGGCATGGATTTAAAGGTAAAGTGCCCTGAGTGAATGCGAAATCGGTTCCGGGGCACACTTACCTTTAGAAAAAGCATAAAAAGGCATAAAAAAACTGACAAGCAGATCATAATATACATTTAGTTTGTTCTGTTTTGACCGAACCTCCAGAGATCACAACAAATAATAAAGTTACTCATGTTACGTTCATAAACATTATAATTATAAACATACAACTACATACATGAATGCTAACCATTATTATGTTATTATAAGAAATACAAACCTATGTCTACATTACAGTTATTACGAAATTGAACAATTTACAAACTTAATTAAATAATTACATTATTATAGAATGGAATATACCCTACACTGCCCTATGGAGAGTCTCATCTGAATATACAAGTCCCGCTTATTACATGGAAAATGAGGTTTAACCACATCGGGTTATGTAAATGTGAAGGTTTATTGACATATCGTACAGAGATGGTAATCTGAGAATCATGTCAAGTACTGTAGGTAAGTTTGAACCTAAATAAGGCTATGCACTCATAAATAGACCCTTACATTCTTTTGCAGATCCTACTGCTCTGAAGGGTTTCTGGTTTTTCTCCCTTTGAACTAAAAAAAAGGATACAATTTTACTATAGTTCTCTTATATCAGTTTTCTAATATCCAGTTCTCTTACAACAAGCTCTCTTACATCCAGTTCTCTTATATCCAGTTCTCTTATATCCAGTTCTCTTACATCCAGTTCTCTTATATCCAGTTCTCTTACATCCAGTTCTCTTATATCCAGTTCTCTTATATCCAGTTCTCTTATATCCAGTTCTCTTACATCCAGTTCTCTTACATCCAGTTCTCTTATATCCAGTTCTCTTATATCCAGTTCTCTTACATCCAGTTCTCTTACATCCAGTTCTCTTACATCCAGTTCTCTTACATCCAGTTCTCTTACATCCAGTTCTCTTATATCCAGTTCTCTTACATCCAGTTCTCTTATATCCAGTTCTCTTATATCCAGTTCTCTTATATCCAGTTCTCTTACATCCAGTTCTCTTACATCCAGTTCTCTTATATCCAGTTCTCTTATATCCAGTTCTCTTACATCCAGTTCTCTTACATCCAGTTCTCTTACATCCAGTTTCTCTTACATCCAGTTCTCTTATATCCAGTTATCTTATATCCAGTTCTCTTACATCCAGTTCTCTTATATCCAGTTCTCTTACATCCAGTTCTCTTATATCCAGTTCTCTTACATCCAGTTCTCTTACATCCAGTTCTCTTATATCCAGTTCTCTTACATCCAGTTCTCTTACATCCAGTTCTCTTATATCCAGTTCTCTACATCCAGTTCTCTTATATCCAGTTCTCTTACATCCAGTTCTCTTATATCCAGTTTCTTATATCCAGTTCTCTTATATCCAGTCCCGAGTGAGGCAGGAATTTTGCTGCTCTGTACTTGGATGTTCGAGGTCCACTCATACCTCTTGAGGAAAAAATGAGTAGCTGCTTTGATGTGACCAGTGGCATAATTCGAGGCAGTAATAAGATATTAAACATATAGAAAAGTCCTGCGTTTAGTTGGTAGGAAGAAAAAAAATCTCCGTTACCAACTAAAATTGCTATACATATATGTATTAACACAAAGAAACACATTTATTTATTCATGTATAGGTACCTATTTATTAAGTATATTACCTGTAACAGAGGAATCAGGAATAGATCTTGTGAAGAGCTTCCATTATGTGAGATAGTTCTAACATTTAAAGCTCTGGTATTTGTTCCAAGTGCATTCATAGAGGTAAGTATACCTCTGTGAAAGTGTATCTAATACAATACCAAGTATCTAATATGTATCTAATACAATACCAAGTATCTAATATGTATCTAATTCAATACCAAGAATAAATAACTGAGAATAGATAGCTGTACTATAAAGATTATATTCAGGATCTACTGTAAGGCTGTGTGGAAGAGATTGCCATAGGCAATAACCCCGCCCTTTAGGACATAGGTATGTTTATATATTTTTTTCTATTCTTTTTCCCTTTTATTGTATATATTGTTTCCATTTTTTTAATTGTTATAATTATTATTTGTACTGTACATATATTATGTCTTTTTATATCTTATAAATGTTTAACACTTTCAGCGCCAGGTGATACATGGAAGTATCACCTGGCTCTGCGCTAGTATGAACATGGTGATACTTCAAAGTATCACCCACAGAGTCTTCTATAAGACGCTGGTGATACTTGTGAGTAACACTTTCTATATGTTTAACATGAGGAATGTGTTGCTCTGGCCTAGCAGTATCCAAGAACATGTCGGTCAGGAATTGAAGGTGATACTTAAAAGTATCACTTGGCGTAGACATGAAATCTCTTCCCCAGGCTAGTGATACTTTGAAGTATCACCAGATCAAAATCACGCCTGGCCTATGAATGAAAATAGTCGAAAATACAGTTGGCGGTGAAAGTGTTAATAATAACTGTAATAGGCAAGTATACAATACATTAGGACCATTAGATAGATTGGTAAGTTGGTAACTTTAAGTCACTTAAAGTATAATTATATTCTTATACTGATGAGTATTTGGACACATGTATATTCCCCCGGTTTTTTGAAAGGTTCGTATTTCCGGTTGTAAATTCCCCCGTTAAAATATTTGATTACCTGAGGGTTTCATGGTAAATTCCCCCGATTCTGTACGTACAGGTATAAAATTGTATATTGTAGGTATGTAGGCAATCTTTTTTTCCTTATAGGCATAGCCTTCAATTAATGAACCGAGGCATGGTCTACATAGTATTTTACCTAACCCTACTATAAACCGAAGGCATGGCCTTCATTGTATTTTACCTAACCCTACTATAAACCCAAGGCATGGCCTTCATTGTATTTTACCTAACCCTGCTATAAACTCAAGGCATGGCCTTCATTGTATTTTACCTAACCCTACTATAAACCCAAGGCATGGCCTTCATTGTATTTTACCTAACCCTACTATAAACCCAAGGCATGGCCTTCATTGTATATTTTACCTAACCCTACTATACACCCAAGGCATATCGAAACTTGATTAAAAATATTCAATAAACTGACATTTTTGTTATTTTCTGTAGGTTGACCATCGGGGGAATTTACATTATACCTTTTTTTTTTGCAATCGGGGGAATTTTCATGTACTTAAGTCCCAAATTTGCAATCGGGGGAATTTGTATGAAAGCGGGGGAATTTACAATCGCCCGAGTATTTATACAAATAATAGGTACTTCATGAAATGCATATATTGGTAAGTCACGTCAAGTACATACCTACTTATTTATAGTCGAAAAAAATCTAGGAATACAATAGACAGGTATGTATGAAGATGGTCTTGATAATGTCGTGACGAATCTCAATGAAGTACAAAATACAAAACAGAGAGTCGTACAAATTACATAATCTAGGATGAGTTTGTTCAAATGGACTTCGTGATGTTCGCACTCCGGCCCAACCTAGGCTGGGTGAGGTCAATGTGGGTTACATAGCTGTTGAAAGGGACGTTAAACGCAAGAAAATAAATAAAATCTCTATTTATAAATATCAATTACAAGTATGTATGGGTTGATGGTGAGATGGTCGAATGGGTTAAGGCGCTAGGCTGGTAATCCAGATAGCATGTCGGTCCATTGGTTCGAATCCCACCCAATGCATGGATTTATCCTCCTTTACTTTATACTAACAAACGTTGATCACATAATATTGGCTCTAAAGCAACTGGTGGCATCGGGAGACTCTGTGATAACGCAAACATGATATCAGTGGTTATAGCGTCGCCCGTTGGTCTGGCAATCCAGAGTTTCCTGGTTCTAAACCCATATATGGGGATATATTATCTTCCCATTTGAAAATTCGATCACATCATAATAACAATATACTTTTTAGTGGAAGGTAACCACCAGGCGAGGCGAGGTTAATGCTTAAGCATTTTCTACCACCTAACCCTCAGAATCTTATTATTCTGTGGTCACACACTCAAATTAATGAGGAAAAATTCATTGGGATTCGAACCAACGGATCCCTACGCTACCTGGATTACCAGACTAGCACGTTAACCACTTGATTACCAGTGCACTTGACATACTCCAAACCAATACTGAACAAGCGAGACGATGGCACATTGAAGAATACACCAGGTCTCATTCAGTCACTGAAGTTAAGCAACGTCCAGAGACGATATGACTTGGATGAGTGATCATTCAAATCCGACCCCTAGTGACGCTGGCTGTGCCCGGCCCCACTCAGGCTAAGTGAGGTTAATTTGCTGTGGTTTGTGAGTTTCCAGCAAATGGAGCGTAAAACCCCCTTGTGATTTGACCATCCGTTTAGCTGACAAAAGAACGCCGATTTGGTTTTTTTTCTCAAACTGTCAAGTACCTATTTTTTCTACTTCTTTAACGACTTTGCCTTTTCCCTACTTAAGGACGCCATTTTGTCTTAAACACGTTGTTTATCTTATGCAGCTCCACTAGTCCCTAGCCAGACTACTGGTCTACTCCCTGTTTATAATTCGTAAACTTGATTTTTTAAAGGTCGGCGGTATTAAAGCTATTAAATGTATTTTAAACCATGGGCATCAGTGAGTGCCCTTATCCGATAGATACCGCAGGATTAACAAGGGTTAAACTCGGCCATATTTCATTCATACATCGTGAACCGAGTATTGTCATAATTTATTGATGTTAATAATTTATGTATTCTAATGAGGTTTATGCATTTCCCGAGGATATGTAGTGATGCACGTTTTTTTACCATTAATGGTAAGACCAAAAGAGTGTCTTCTAGTATCTATTGACTATTACCATCAGAAGGTGAATTTTTTTATTATATTTTTTATTTATTTATATTAATAAAAGTACTTATGTCTCTGATAAAACACTCTGGTTGTATCCGATTTGTATTTAACTATTATACTCCACACATGAGCAATAATTATTAGATTTACAGGTATTAGCATATTAAGAAAGAATAATAATAATTCTGAAGACATAAGAAGTTAATCCTCCTTTTTGGGATTTTGGTCACATAATAATACATCTTGGCATTACCGTTGGAATAATTGGACTTAAAAGTCTTAATCGGACAGTAGATATAAATAAGGCTATACAGTATTATTATATTTTTATTATATACTGAAAAAACTGAAAAAGAAAAAACAGGTTGTTTTTTTTTTCTTTTGCTGGCGTCATCACAGATAGGACTATAATTTGTTATGATGGCAGATGTTAAGCAACGCCAAGTCACGCATCACGCATCTCTGGTGTGTGTTTGCTGCAAAGGTCAGGTGCTTGTTTGTATAGGTCAAATATAGGTCAAAATCTCGGCCTTGGCCTATTCATTTCTCAAGTCAAACACAATAGTTATTGATAATAATAACATTAATAACACTCTTTAGTAGAAGGTAACCACCAGGCGAGGATAGTGCTCAGAGCATTATCTACCACCTAACCCTCAGAGTCTTATTAAGGATAAAAATCCATGCTCTTTTCATTGTTTTGTTTTTATGTTTTTTTCATTATAGTAATATGTATTTATGTTTTATTTTACACTGGGCTTGACCCGTAAATATACAATTACAAAATAATGTGGTCACAAACTTATAATATAATGAGGAAAAATTCATGCACTGGGTGGAATTCGAACCGACGGATCCCTTCGCTACCTGGATTACCAGAAGAGCGCGTTAACCACTTGACTACCAGTTTATTGATAGTAAAGAAGGCTTTGTGGGAAAGCAAGATCCTCTACACGATTTGTGTGGTAGCGCAGCATTACTAAGAGCCTCGGAGGAGGACGTTAAAACCGGTACGAATCATTGGATTCATTGGTATTTTTTATTTCTTTATTTACACTTTATTTTTTATACAATACCTACATACAACAATAAATTATTAACAAAGAAAAAAAAAAATTAACAATAGGTATTTACAAAATAAGATATAGAAAAAAAAATATTTAAATTATATATACAATGTATTGTAATCCGGGGCGAGGTGAAAATGCCTTAGGCATTTTCACGTGAAAATGCGAGGTGAAAATGCCTTAGCAGAAAATGCCTTAGGCATTTTCTGCCACTTAACCCCGTATTTATGTCAAAGGTATTGACATAAATTGATAGCGTAATGGGACTTTATGTCTCTGATTGGATTATTTGGGTAAATGACACTTCTGATTGGGTTGCAATTGCGAGTTTTGAAAATTTTGAGAGTGAAATTGCTCTCTGGAATGAATCCCAGGTATCAAATATTCTAGTATAGGTAATTGGTAGCAGCCGGGGTCGATGGGGCGTCGAAGGCACCGGTTTCTCGTCGGATCACCGAAGTTAAGCAACGCCCAGCGAGTTTCCTGCGAGGGTAACACCTCCGTTGTGATATGACCATTCAGTTGAATGGGACTAAATCCCCATTAACCCCACTTTCGTTTGTTTGTCTGTCTGTTTGTTGCGCGATAACTTTTTTTTTAGGATTCTCACACTGTGAGCTCTTCCACCCAACCGAATCATGACTGGATACTTCAAACTTGTTGAAGTTCAGTATTGTCCTGGTCCCGTGTGAGAATCTGTGTGAGCTTTACAGTTCACAGAACTACTAGTAATTGAATATCAACTATCAACCAAACGGTGTTGAATTTCTTCTTCACAAAATATGTTTATGTCTGTTGATACTGATTACTGATACTTCTTGTATCAACTGTATCGAATATCGTCTTCACATTAGATACTTGTATTTTACATTCTCATATACTTGTATTTACCTTCTCATATACTTCTATCTACATTCTCATGAATAATATAGGTCATGTTCATTGATAGGATCCGACAGTTTCTATATTGGCCTACATTTACTTTGTCCTATCCAATGTCCAAGTGATTTGTGCAAGTATACGAAGACATACGAGTATCTATGTACCAGTGTACCTACATAATAAGTAGGTGCATAATTATTTACATAATATTGAGTACGATCTAATATAGATGCTTACATATATTATGTAAATCTTCTTCTTTTACTGATGCCCCAATTGCATAGTTGCTAATGGATGGATTTAATCATGAACTTAACAAACAAACTCTTTTTATTAATTTGGGTTTAAACATCGCTTTCAACTGAATGGTTATATCACTCAGGAACACTCATAATCCCGCTACACATATTAACCTCACCCACCCTGGGTTGGTCTGGAATGCCAGCATCACGAAGTCTTCACCTCGCGCACGTTGTTTAAACTTCGGTGATCCTGCGGAAAAAACCGGTGCATTCAACGCGCCACCGACGCTGCCAAACACATTCAGGAAATAAATCTTCTTTTAGTTTGGAGTAATTTGATATCACATCGTGATCCAAACACAAATATATAACTGTTTTTATTACTTTAGTCACACCCTGACGTAGGTTTTTGGTTGATAATCATAACTCAGTCACAGATAAATTGGTTTCATATTTCACACAAACCTGAGGTTTCAGAGGCGGTGAGCATTGTTATTATTATTTTATTGAGGAACCGAACACTGTCTTTGGTCTTTTGGTTTCTGTCATTTGGCCCTTGTTCCAGAAAACACTCTTCACTCTCACAATATCCAAATCTCCCTTTCAAACTGTCTTACAACGCACTCTGATTGATGAAATTGAACATATCAGTATAATGATATATCAGATAAAACAAAAAGTGAGAAGTTGTATTAGATGTACAATTGTACATGAATAATACAGAACATATAATAATAAGGGTCTAATATAATAATAATATCAAAAGAAAAGATAATAATAATAATAGTAAAAAAAAAAGATTAAATTACGTACAGTTATAAGATGGATATGCACTTCATTAAAAAACAGAAAAGTGAGAAGTTTTACTAGAGCACAAGCACATGTTTTGCAAGGATGACATAGTCTCTTAGTCATCCTTGCAATGGAACCAGAACGCATCCAAAACAAAAACAATGACAGATGAGAAGAAAACAATTTTTTGACAAAATTAGAGGACCAACAGATGAACAAAAACAACGACATATTAGGACACTGAGACAAACCAACAGCTAGTAGTCCCCGTGGGCCGATTAATAATAAGTTGTTGTTTGTTGTTGTTTTGTAGACAGCTTGGCTACAGCGGAGGGGTGAGTGATGGTCTCCAGCCAACTTTATTTCCAATTGGGCTCGTCTGAATCACATATTTCTAAGTCGATAAACCATCAGAGGACACGGACATTTCTTTATAAGCCATTAAATCCTTAGGATAAAATTTTGGTGATTTTGGGTTTGGGGCAAGATTTGCTTGGCTAGATACTGGGTAGAGAGCGTATTTTACACAATGTAGGATATTGGATTGCCCGGATTTTTCTCGTAATAATTGTGCGCTATGGCTCATCTCTTCATTTACCTAGTCAGTATAAACAGAAAAGTGAGAAGTTGTACTAGATGTACCTCCGGGAAGATGGGAATCAATGAGCAGAGGTGTAGGATTGGTGATTCATTTGGTTTGACAAGTCAGTGCACGACTTGTCTTCTCATGGGGAAAGTAAAGTTCTCTCAATGGACGGATTGACATCCCCACAGAGAATATTACTACGTAAAATTTTTCATAAAAAAAAAAAATCAAGAAAATATTACCCTGCCTCCGTGGCGTAACGGTTTGACTACTGCCCGTATCCAAGATCCTGAGTTCGATTCCTGCCGGAGCAGATTTTTTTACACAGAAAATTCTGTTCCTTCTGTACATGTTGGGGTGCGTTTCCGGCCCCCACCCCAGGCTGGGTGAGGTTAATGTGTGTACTGGTACAATTTCCAGCGAAATGGAGGGGTAAACCCCGTCCTAATCCAGGACGTTAAATCAAAACAGAATTCGTTGGCGTTAGGAAGGGCATCCAGCCGTAAAAAATTTGTGCCAAAACCAACCAACCTCAACCATGAGTTGAACAACGTCAACCCCTGCCTAATGGGATAAGACAAAATAAAAAGAAGAAGAATTCATTTCAAATATAATTACATTATTTTAGTAATTTATTTATTTTAAGATTTTATTTGGATAATAGGAATGTAAATTTTAAAATAAGCAGTCTGGCTGGGGGACTAAAAACAGCAGTCTGGCTGGGGGGGCTAAAACAGCATCTGGCTGGGGGTCATAAACAGAGTCTGGCTGGGGGACAAAAAACAGGGAGTTTGGAGTAACCAGCATTGGCTTGCTTCTGCGGGCCCTTGTCAATTATTAGCCTCCTTGTAAAAGAGAGTGGCAGAAGTGCTAGTCATACTACCACTGTCTGGCTACCATTGCTCACGATGACTCCACCTATGATGAATGTATTTAGATTTATCTGCCAATTTCATGTAGGTATTTATGTATGACTTTTGTCCCATACATGCAATTAGGTTTAAGTTACGTTAAATCATATTTTTTGTTAATCTCATTCGTGATATCACAAGTTTCTCAAACTCGCTTAACTAAATGCATGCTGAAACCGGGATTTGAACCACCGGGTTACAAGTCCGTCACCTTATCGACCAAGCTACTGAGGTCGGGTTTATACATGCAAATTTTACAAATTTATTTAATTTATTGTTTTTAAAAATTGTACAAATAAAACAATAAATTAAATTCACTCTGCCACGTTCTAAAAATTGGAAATTCTTCATTCATTATCAAAAGCAGTCACCTGGTTTAAAAAAGTAGAAATATTTTTTTTTTTTCTTCAAATTTGTGTTAATAACTTTCGTGATATCACAACTACTCAAATTCGCTCTATAAATCTACGCTGAAATCGGGAATTGAACCACCGACCCCAGGTTACGAGTCTGCCGCCTTATCGATCAAGCTATTGAGGTCGGTAAAACAGATCGCTTCTCGGCCATTGGCAAATATCAAAGTTATTTTTGTTTTTCACTTAAAAAGTACAAACATAAAATAAGAATTTTAAACAATAGTTAAAAAAAGAAAAATATAAATTCATTTAGTCCCACAGTTTTGGTTTGTTTTTTTTTTTAAAATTGTCTCTTTTAGCATCGTGCAGAATCTCTCTTTTTTTCTCGTGATCTTTTGATTTTTAAGTTCAACTCATTGTTAATCCTACTCCATTCCGGGGACTCTTCTCACTTGATGGTGCTCGTGAAATGTCCAGGCCTCACGATTGTTTTTTTTTTTTTTTTTTTTATCATCGAACTGTTTGTTACAGAGACCTTGATTTCCGGGATTGGATTTGGGGAGGCGCCCACAACGGGCCCTGGCCTTACATTAGTGCGCGAAACACAAGGACCCCAACCCGGACCCGGGGTGACCCAGACCCCGTAAAAAAATCTAACCATACAATTAATTGAATCGTGGCCGAGTGGTTGCGCGCTAGGCTTGCCGCACGGTGCCCTGGGTTGATCCCCGCGGAGCAGGATTTTTTTGCTCTTATTTTGGGGTTGGGGGGCCCTCTACCTCGTGGGGGAAAAAGATACTGCTTTAAGTTAGCGCGAAAATGCCGGAAAATTTAGGCAAATTTTTAAATATTGGGTATTAAAATATGGAAAATTTTTTAATTTTGTCTCCCCTTAATTGTGTATAATAACACAAAAAAAAAACATTATTATTTTATTAAAAGGGCCCAAAAGGGGAGCCCCCAAAATTTTCATTTTTTAAATAAAAAATAAAATTACAAATATATTATTAACCTGGTTTGGGGTTTTTGACAAAACCCCCATACAATAACACTGCGACCTATGAATTGTTGTCCCAAAAAAAATCGTTTTAAAAAAAAAAAAAAACCTTAAATCCTGCGTTTCGAACCCACTCCCGCGCAGGGAAGCGAGTGCCTTCCACTGGCTAAAAAAGGTGCGTCCGTTTTTTTTTTTTTTTTATCCCCGATATACCTACCCATTTTTAATAGAATTCCTTTTTTTGATTACCAAAAGGTTTTTGTAAAACGTAAAGCTAATATCAATCATGATAAAAGGCGCGGCCGGGCTAAGGACTGCGGAACGGGAGCACCCCCCCGGGACAAAAAAAAAAAAAGGTTTTTCTCAAAGTATAAAGACATTTTTTTACGTTTCCTGTACTTTTTAAATTTTACAAAAAACATAATTAACAAAAAAAAGGGGGATGACCCCTTCAAAAGTAATAATCTGTGGAAGGTGGGGACTTTTGGTACAGTTTTTTTAGCAGCACCCCCAAATTTTTTTCACCACCAGCCTGATAATAAAATTTTAAAATAAAAAAAAAAATGATTTTGGTGAAATAATGACACGTTTTTACGTGTGGGAGATCGGGACGAATGCCCCCATTAGGAATTTTAAAAACCCCCAACACGACCAGCGCCTCAATGCCACTATTTGGGAGCACAAAAGCCAAAAAAAATGAGAACCGCTTCCAATGTGTAGTTGTGGCAACTTGTCACGAATTATGTCCCCTCATAGAGGGGCCAAAAAAGAGTCACTGTGTCGGTTTTTTTTTGGGGGGGAAAAGGGGGGGGGCGTGAGAGGGTTTATTTTTTTTCCCGGGGGGCGCCAGCTGAAAAAGGGTTTGGGGAAAACCCCTGCTCTAGATTTTTAAAAAAAAATTCTGTATCGGCAAGTCGTGAACCCTTTAAATTTTCTGACTTTTTTTGTAAAAAAATTAGGATTTTCTTAAATATCAGAGCTCAATAAAACTTTTATTTAAAAAAACCAAAGGGGTAAATGCACTATGTAAAACAAATATGAATGCATAAAAACATTCCATCAAAAATCGGGTTTTCCCTTTCCCAGGGAGTTTACAGGGGGGAAACCAAAAAAAACTTTTTTACACCCGTTAATGGTAGTTTTCTGACACATTTATGGACGGATCTGCAATCCTTTTTTTTCGGATTGCCTTTAAAAACTGAAACAAAGTGATTTTTTGTAACTTTCTAAAAAAGTCCGACTTTGGCTTATTTTTAAGGTCAGAATATTTTTCCTGTTTAAGATGAGCTGATTCTGAACAATTATGCAGAAAGCCAACAAAATTTCGATTTTTCTAGTTACACTACTTTGTTTTTTACGGTTTGGTTTGGCATCTTTTTTGACACCTGAATAGGAAAAAAATTCTCATGTAAATTTTTTACACTTTGAAACACTCAAGATTTGCCCGAGCAAATTTTGGCACAGACATGGGCAAGTTTGATAAAAGTTGGCGGCCAACCCAAGGATGTTAAAAAATAATTTTACGATTTTTTATCACGTGATCTTCTGGGTAAACAAACCAGGTAAGTCTCAAAAAATGATGTTCAAAATCTTAAAAGTGTTGACCGTGTAGGGTCGTCTTGTACTCAAAGAGTAATTAGCTATTTATGTCTGATAATTATTTTCCTTGGAATTAATTAAAAGCCAGTCAAATGAATGATTGTTTGTTTCTCGATGATAGTTTTCAAGCATATTTTTCTGCATTCTATGAAATATTATCTTTAAACTTCTTGAGTTCTTTTAGTATAAGTTACATTATTATAATTCGGATGGTGAAATGGCAGATACGCATTTAGCATATGGAGTTGCCAACAGGAACATTTGGGATCACGTGAAAAACATAGTTTACGAAATCTTGTAGCAAGAATCCTGTTGGCATTCGATGACCTGACAGAAAAACCTGGAATCTTCCGCAACATTCGACGGAACATGATGAAGAGGTTCAACCTTTGCATCCAGGAAGGTGGACGCCACTTCCAACAGTTCCTCTAAGGGAATTGAGAAGGGAGGGAGAGAGAGAGAGAGAGAGAGAGAGAGAGAGAGAGAGAGAGAGAGGCAAAGAGCGAAAGAGAGAGAGAGAAAGGCAAGAAGGTAGAGGGACAGTTCTGAGTTAGAACTAAGGTACTAAAGTCACCATTGGTTTCAAAAATTTGTGTGAGGAGAATCCATAGTGTGTACTATGGCTAAATAAAAAATAGCAACAGTCTTTTTTTTGTAGTCATGAATTTTTTACTGGCTCTGGCGTTCGGAACGGGTGGACTAGCTTACCGCTGAGCCAATCGTGTGCGTCTAATCGTTTCTCATTGAACATACTAACACAAAATGTTTTTTTAAATACCTTTTTGTTTACATCAAAATAGTATAAAACATAATAAAGACTGCAAAAGTTTATTAATTTTACAAAATATTATCTTGTTTTTTTTCAATACTTCTATTAAGAGTTGGCAATCGGTAAATATTTGTTATTTAATTAGTATCGTTTATGATAGAAGATATTTACCTACATATTTACCTGGATTTATTTCATAAACTCTATTTTCGTTTGGAAAATTCGCAATTTTTTTTTTTTTTTCTCTCTCACGTAGGGAAGCATAAGAAAAACCAGCCTTGCATTATCAAGGCAGTCTCTCAGGGGCTTACATGAATAATAATTATGTGTATTGTGATACCAATAGTATCTGATATAACTCAATTTATAGATGGTATTACCCCCAAAAAAACCATAAGTTGTTGGTGTTACAACAGGTCAGATACAGGTATGAATAAAATATTCCATCAGATTTTTTTGATAATTAAAATAATATTGACCGTCGAGAATTGAACCTCGGTCATGCCACTATCACTCTTAGCACTACCACATCTAGCTAACACCACTGACAATCTGAGAAGCACGAAATTTATCATTTGAATTTTCCTAAACTGGCTGATGAAGGCATGTGAGACCGCGGTATTCAAAAAAAGCAATGTAAACAATTTTTGTAAACAATACAAGACGCCCTTACACAGTCTACAGCTAGAAAACTCTTAGATTTTTGAAGAGTTTTTGGCAAACATCTAATAATTTTTCCCAGAAGATCACGTGATAAAAAATCGTAAAATTATTTTTTAGCAACCTTGGGTTGGCCGCCAACTTTTATCAAACTTGCCCATGTCTGTGCCAAAGTTTGTTCGGACAAATGTCGAGTGTTTTATTTAGTAAAAAAGTTTTTTTGGGTGTTTTTTTTCTGTTCAGGTGTAAAAAAATATGACAAACCAAATCGTAAAAAACAAAGCAGTGTAGCTAGAAACATCGAAATTTTGTTGGCTTTCAGCAGAATTGTTCAGAATCAACTCATCTTAAACAGGAAAAAAGTTCTGACCTGAAGAATAAGCCAAAGTCGGACTTTTTCGGAAAGTTGCAAAAAATCACTTTGTGCAGTTACGAAGGCGAATCCGAAAAAACGGATTGCAGATCTGGCCTGGAAATGTCGTCAGTAATCTACCATTAACGGGTGTAAACGTTTTTTTGGTCCACCCTGTATAAGCGTATAAGTAAAAAGTTAGTGGTCAGGCGCATGGTCTCTTTCACCAAGAAGCGCTAGTGCGAAGTTGATGAATTTAAAATGGGACCATCTAAAGTGCGTCTCCTATTTTTTTTACAAGAACGAACACAATACTTCCGATTTCTAATATTTCAAATTTATTGGAAGTAATAATAATGATAATATAATATCGCCGTAGTTATACTGCCCCATGAAGACTAGTCAAGTCCCATTATTCCAGCAGTAAGCCCAAGACGTATATTATTATGTGGTAAAAATTCCAAATGGGTGGATAACTTGTCATGTCCCTTTTGAGTTTCGAACCCGCGAGCTCTGGAAACTCTGGATTCACAGAGTGCCGTCTTTACCACTTAGCTACCGGGACAGACTATAATATTAACATTATTATAACAATTTTATTATAGTGGCAAACTACAACATACACCACAAGCGTCTACGGTAGCCGCTATTTCATGGCTACGAAATATACGGCTGTGAAACACTCATCTTAAAGAATAATGTTATAATATGTCTGGTTGGTTATAATATAATATGTTATAGTAAGTCTGGCTGGGGGACTATAAACAGGGCGTAGACCAGCAGTCTGGCCGGGGGACTATAAAAAGGGAGTAGACCAGCATTGGCTTGGTTCTGGGGGCCCTTGTCAATTATTAGCCTCTTTGTAAAGGCAGTGGTAGAAGTGCTTAGTCATTCCTCCACTATCTGGCTACCATCGTTCACGATGACGCCAACCTCTGATGAATATTGTTATTATTCTTTCTAGTTATAAGTTTCTCATGTTATGACCGGATGTGAACTGGGGTAGAGAACAGGTGGTCCTCCTGCGAGTCCCGTCTGTTTACTGGGTTTTATATACTGGGTGGAAGACTAATAATAATAAAAACTTACTCTTACCGTTCTCGAGATATCCTGTTTACACACACACACACACAGACAGACCGACGCACGGACCAATGGCTGAAAACAACTTTTTTGGTATCCTGAGGCTATTATTCATTCAGACATGTGAAAAAGTGGGTAGGTCAAATTTTTGACGAATAAAAATACTCTTTAGTGGAAGGTAACCACCAGGCGAGGTTAATGTTCAAAGCATTTTATAGCACCTAGCCCTCAGAGTTCCATTATTATGTGGTCACAAACTCAAATTAATGAGGAAAAATTAATAATGCACGTAGGGATCGGTTGGTTCGAATCTATTGCATGAATTTTTTCTCATTGATTTGAGTTTGTGACCAGATAATAATAAGACTCTGAGGGTGAGGTAGTAGAAAATGATTTGAGCATTAACTTCGTCTCGTGGTTAAGTTCCACTATAAGGCCGGCCATTCACGATCAGTTCAAACTGTCAGTTTGGACTGATCAGTCCAAACTGATACTTTCGACTGACGTGAATGGCAGTGGACTGCAGTCCAATTGGACTAATGAGTTGGACTGTAGGATTATAAAAATTTTATATTTTGAACTGAAGGTGCTTGGACTGACAGTTAAATTTTTTATGTGAATGGCGCTTTCAGTCCTCAGTTAACCAATTTCTCTTCAGAGTTCAGATTACCGATTTTGAATTTTTAAAAATGTCGCGCCAAAAGGCATCTCAAGCAACTGCCGATTCCATTGCAATTTTAAGATCAGAGCCCTGTCTCTCGAAAGTTAATTCCGAGGAATATAAAAAAAATAGTTTCGACAAACTAATTTACAATAATAGACATGTTGTATATGTATACAGGTTGTCCCACCAAAGTTGGACACCTTTAATTACTCAACCCCTGAAAGAGTTTTTGAAAAATAAAAAATCCTAGGGTACATGTCCAAATTACGCGGTTTCAGTCATGAATTTTTTTTTATACGGGGTGGTTCAAAAGTCAGAAATCGAGGTGTCAACTTTCGATTTTTAAATGGATCGACCTGAATTTTATTTGATAATTTTACTTCTAAATGGTTTTTGAGTACTTTTTCAAACAAAAATTTTACATACAGGGTGGTTCTTTTTCGACCAATTTTTTTTCTAAATCTCGAATAACTCTGTAAAATTTTTGTTTAAAAAAGTACTCAAAAACCATTTAGAAGTAAAATTATCAAATAAAATTTAGGTCGATCCATTTAAAAATCGAAAATTGACACCTCAATTTCTGACTTTTGAACCACCCTGTATAAAAAAAAATTCATGACTGAAAACGCATAATTAGGACATGTACCCTAGGATTTTTTATTTTTCAAAAACTCTTTCAGGGGCCGAGTAATTTAAGGTGTCCAACTTTGGTGGGACACCCTGTATATTGAAAAATATATACAAAAACAAATAAACAAACAAATGTATACGCGCCATCAACGCCAGCGTTGATGGCGCGTTGAATGCACCGGTTCTCGTGGGACCACAAAAGTTAATTTTTCATACGCCGTTTGCGACATTCGCAAATAATTCAGGTAATCTAGTGGTTCCTCAGATGATAATTCTTTTAATAAAGTAACATCAGAATATTGATTACGTCTTTGAAACCACTTCTTGCACCAATGACTTTTAGGCTTTCTTTTTTTCTTTTTCTTGATTATTACGAAAAATAATCCGAGAACAGCGATGTCGTCGTCGGAATCCATTGTGAGAACTGATGGTTTTAACTGAATGTGAGTGGGCATCTCAGTTTACAGTCCAAACTGTCAGTTTGGACTGATGGTCCAAACTGACAGTTTGGACTGTACGTGAATGGCCGGCCTAAAGAGTTTTTTTATAGTTATCAATGTTATCATACGAGTGTGTTAATCACTTTCGCGATGTCACATTTACTCAAACTCGCTTTACTCAATATTTGCTGAAACCGGGACATGAACCACCGACCTCCAGGTTACAAGTTCGCCGCCTTATCGATCAAGCTACTGAGGTCGGTTCGTTCCACTAAAGAGTGTTATTAAAATTGCTTTCGATTCAAACAACTGACCTCCAGGTTACGAGTCCATTGCCTTATCGACACATCTACTGAGCTCGGTTTTTTTTTACATTTTTTATAGATGTATATTATGTCTGGCCGGGGGACTATAAACAGGGAGTACGAGTATACCAGCAGTCTGGCTGGGGGACTATAAACAGGGAGTAGACCAGCATTAGCTTGGTTCTGGGGGGCCTTGTCAATTATTAGCCTCCTTGTAAAGACAGTGGTTGAAGTGCTGAGTCATTCCTCCACTGTCTGGATACCATCGTTCACTATGACCCCACCCTATGATGATCATATTATGTCGGTTTATTCTTACACAATTTTATCATTCCTATTGCTCCAAATAATTCCTAATACGTAATTATTAGTTTTAAGCAATTAAAAGAGCACATGGTAGTACCTAGACACATTCTGGCAGACAGTTTCAGGTTGACTGCTCAAGAGGAAAGTTCGGCGGGCGAAACGGACGAGACACGAAGTCTGAACTTGAAATTCAGCCTGCAATTGTACCAACAGTCAAAACACGTTTAACCAACAAAAAACCATGCATAGTTTACAAAATGATTTATTTTGATTGTGGACAATCGACGCGAACGACCTTTTATAACAGACAGTTAAAGAGAAATAGAAGTGAGAAATAGAAAAATACATGCTTAGCAAAAAAAAAAAAAAAAAAAAAACAAAAAAAAGCATCACGGTATGAACGAGACCTGTTTTGACACAAAGTTAAATGAAAAAAAATATAATTTGATAATGAAAACACACAATCGTAAGTGCAGTGCTCGTAAGAAAATAAGCAACGTCCTACGAGGTCAGGATTCAGCGGGTGACCACTCATATTTGAACCCTGTTTCCGTCCCATCAATACAATACTTCGTTTAAATAATCGTCCTCAGTAGCTTGATTGATAAAGCGGCGAACTTGTAACCTGGAGGTCGGTGGTTCAAGTCCCGGTTTCAGCGTGAATTTAGTAAGACGAGATTGAGTAGTTATGGTATCACAAAATTGATTTACACAGATATGATATTATGATAAACAGGATACTCTGTTTATCCTGCAAAAATGAGACTACAGAGTCCCTTTACACTCTCAGTCTGCAAAGTCTCATTGGTATAGTGTTAGTTTTTGTACAGAGTATGTCTCTTTGTATAAGGCGTTCTTCACACCACGGTCGAGGTATTTGATATTTATGTTTTCAAAAGGTGACCACACACATACACTACTGACACTATGGAAGAAGTGGTCTAAAATTGCTTTTGGCGATCCAGAATTCACTGAGGTGTGAAGAAAATTGCGGCGAGATAAAAGAGTTGAAGATTTGTGGGAATTAGCTCCGAGCTGAATCGATTGTTTATCTCGAAATTTGTAATCGATTGTTTATGTCTAAATTTGTTCGATTGTCCAAGACTTGATTTGTAATCGATTGTTTATGACTAAATTTGTAATCGATTGTTCAAGACTTGATCTGTAATTTATTGATTGTTTATAACTACATTTGTAAACGATTGTTTAAGATTTGAATTCTAATCGATTGTTTATGACTAATTTTGTAATTGATTGTTCAAGACTTGATTTGTAATAAAATTGATTGTTTATGACTACATTATTTTGTAAACGATTATTCAAAAGTTGATTTGTAATTGATTGTTAATTACTACATTTGTAAACGATTGTTCAAAACTTGATTTGTAATGGACTGTTTATGACTAAATTTGTATCTCAAATTCTGTGTAAAACATTCGAGTCAGGTTTTGCTAACCCGGTGTTTGGTAAGATCAGGGGTAAGTGATTGTTCAAGACGTAGTAGAAAATGCTTTGAGCATTAACCTCGTCTGGTGGTTATCTTCCACTAAAGAGTGTCATTATTATTAAATTTTAGAGTTCTTCAACTAAAGAGTGTCATTATTATTAAATTTTACAGTTAAAAAGTAACAATTTTTCCCTCTTTTCTCTCCACAGATGATGTGAACAAAGAAACTCGACCAGTTTAATTCTTTTCGTCAAATCCATCGTTATCCCTCCTAGAAGACCAGTTCCATCCCCAATAGTTCCTGAGATAATCATGAATCACCCACCCTACCATTTAGAGCTACCCCTCTTATCATAATCTTTCGATTCCGCACTGTACATTATGATCTACCCCTACTCTCAAGTTTAATTATTTCCCCTCTTATCACATGATCTACCACCTCTCCTCTCATGTTGAATGAATGCCCCTCTATTCACAACAAACCCCTACTCTCTTGTTTGAATTTCCCCTCTCATCATGATCTACCCTTACCATAGTGTATCATGATCTCTTCCTATCATACCCCCCTCTTCGTAACATGATCTTCCCCTCCAATCATGAACCTGTTTCGAGTGGACTTCCCCTCCAATCATGAACCTGTTTCAAGTGGATATCCCCTCCAATCATGAACCTGTTTCGAGTGGACTTCCCCTCCAATCATGAACCTGTTTCGACGCACCGCCATCTTCAGTACGTTCGTGGGAACCTGTCTGAGTTTAGCGCTCCTTGCGGCCGCTCTAGGAACGAAGCACTGGGTGACGGCCACGGCTAAGCGCGGCCAAAATCCGGCCGAGTCTGATGGGCGCGTTCATTTCGGCCTCTTCCAGGGGGAGAAGTCGCTCAATGTGGGGTACGGGTGGCGGCACTACCAGTTCAGTGGTGAGTTCAAAAATTACCAGTTCAAACATTTTGTGGTCTTAAATTTTGAAGAGACTCTCAATTGTGGAATTGAAAAAAAAGGGTTGGGTGGAAGAGATTGCCTAAGGCATTAACCCCGCCCTTTAGTTAGGACATAATATATTATGTATATATTTATTTATTTTTTCTTTATTTTTTTTTTCTTCTATTATATTGTATTTTAATTTGTAATTATTTGTATTGTATCTATATAATATGCCCTATCAATAAAGTGTAAAAAAAAATAAAAAATTGTGGAATGTTTGATAGTTGGGATTTTGGGACCCATCGAGTGGGGTATTGAACGAGAGATCCCGGTGCCCCGATGTCTGATACGACATTTTCATTTCGATTGCAGAATGTGTGTGACGTCTACAGTTCACAGTTGAAATTAAAATGTGAAAGTAGTTTTTTTCGAGTTTAGGGTATAATTTAAACTTTAAACTATTAAACAAAACTGTTCTTAAGTGAAATAAGACAGACCAGAGGTGCCGATTTTGTGAGCAAAATTATTCTAGTCACGTAGGGGAGGTGTGGGACAATAGAGACAATAGGAGGGTTGAGACAATCCATTTTGAACCTGTACCATTCATTCCCAATGTGCCCATGAGCTCACTGCTTTAGGAAATTATTTCTGCAATTCTGCACCTGATAAAATAAAATTATCACGTTCAGCTATCTACTTAATATTTCTTAGCCTTGTGAAATTTCAATATGTTATTGATCTTGTCAATCAAACCAATAACTAGTATTACCAGAGCGGTAGATCCAATCAAACCAAGACATGATTCTCAATGTAATAACCAATTTGACCACTAATCTTTCTAGTTGGCCAATTCTAATTATAATGCTAATGACCTTGCTCTGAGAAGGCCTTGATTACTTAACGAATGTTTAATCGATGTTAGATATTGATTAGTGTCAGGTATCTATTTAAAACTACCAGATGTAATTGACTTCTGACTTGGTTTTCTAGTGATACGCAACCGAACTAGATTCATAGATTTGTGTAATTTTCTTTGCAGTAGGAAAAACTTTATACCTAATAATAATAATAATACAGCACTCTTCAGTGGAAGGTAACCACCAGGCAAGGTTAATGCTCAAAGCATTTTCTACCACCTAACCCTCAGAGTCTTTATTATTATGTGATCACAAACTCAAAAATGAGGAAAAATTCATGCACTGGGTGGGATTCAAACCAACGGATCCCTACGGCACCTGGATTAACCACTAGCGTATTAACCACTTGACTACAAGTGCACAGTTAATGATTGCAACACGGTTGAAACTGAGATTTGAGAATTTTGAGAGTTTCTGGAACGGGCTACTTTTACCATTTACCATTTTTTTTTCTCTTTCTCTACTTTTCTTTTTTTAATTGTAAGAATCCTCAGAAGTTTGCGTAAGCTTAGGAGATAATATGAAGAAATATTACATATAATAATAATAATATAATAATGCTTTTTCTTTGTGTTTTTATGTAACAATTTTAGTGGGTAGCGCAGAATCATAGGACTTTACCACTTATACGAGTATTTACAATATCTTGTATTATTTTTTTGCCCAAGATTCTGCCACTGGTTGCTGCTTCACATTAAAGCAGCTACTCATTTTTCCTCACGAGGTATGAGTGGACCCCGAACATCCAAGTACAAAGCAGAAAAAATCCTCCCCCGCTGGGAATCGAACCCAGGTCACCATGTGTGCAATGCCTAGCGCACTAACTCGCTCTGCCACAGTGACTACTATAAAGAAATACTCGTATTATTATTGTACAGAACCATTTTTTTTTTTTAATAAATGTTTCACAGCCTTTTTTATTTCGTAGCCACGAAACAGGAGCTACTGTAGACGCTTGTGGTCTGTGTTGCAGCCTGCCCATCCCGTAGTATGCCTCCCCTCTGATGGGCGAGAAGTGACACAATACTTCCCATTTAGGTGCTGGGTCAACACGAGCGCACCGGAAGGTATTCCTTACAAACAACTTTTATACTATTCAATTCAATTCATTTCTTTTTTAATCATTTACTCATGGTTTCCACAGCAACACAACCTGTTGCTGTGGAAACCATGGGTGCTTGGAGCGTCGAATCTAAAAAATGATTAGACCATTTGGGAAAGAAATTGATTGGAATTACGGGTGATCCCCGTTCCAATCATTTTCTTTACCAAAAAATTGGTCTGGCCATTCAAAGAGAAAATGCTTCTTGCATCCTCGGTTCCCTTCCAGAAGGACGGTCCCTGGGACAAGTTTTTTTATATTTAATAAAAATAAATAAAACCTTCATAATATTATAAAAAAAAAAATCATTTCTCCCCCCCAGTCCTGGACATCATCAAGAACGAGCCCGAGTTCCTCTCCTATCCCCTGTGGACGAGTCTGGTGGCTCTTCTCCTCACCTCCACTCTGGTAGCCACTCTCACCGCCATCATCTCCCTCATCAACACCTCCACCACGCCCATAGCCGCCCTCTCGGGGATTCCCGGCCTCTATGTATATAACTTTACCTGCGGTAAGTAATAATAATAATGCCCGGTGTACGGGTACATTATTTATTAACGGTACAATACCTTTATACAAATAATAAACATGTCGTAAAAACAATAAATTCTAAAAGAACAATAGTAAACAATTTAAATCGGTTGAAAATTTAAATATAAAATAATAATAATAATAATGAATTTATTTGTTTCTCAAATATACATTTAAAATTCTAATTTTCCCTCTAAGTACTTTTCTTTGTGTTATTATGTCACAATTTTACTGTGTAGCGCAGAATCATAGAAGTTTACCATTTCAATATACAATAGCTATATGGAGGGCGAGAAGCTTATATTAGCCTCTTCGCCCCCAATGTCCTCGTAAGAGGACATTTATGTTATAGTCCTAAGTGCCCAAGCTAATAATTTATACCACCAAGTAGCATAAAATGTTTGTCCTCGGGCGAGGCCACCGGTCACTTTGTACTACAAAACAAAAATTAGTGTTGGGCGCGAAGAGGATAGAAGAAGTGAGGAAATTTCCTGATTCTGTACGATTCTTTACGATCACGGATTCTTTACGGCCAGTGTGTTCTCCTTTTTTATTATTTTTTTGCCTATGATTCCGCCACTGGTCGCTGCTTCACATCAAATCAGCTACTCATTTTTCCTCAGAAGGTATGAGTGGACCCCGAAAATCCCAAGTACAGAGCAGAAAAATTACTGCTCCGCTGGGGATCGAACCCAGGTCACCATGCGTGCAATGCCTAGCGCGCTAACTCACTCTGCTACGGTGACTACCTGCGGAAAGTATAAATATCCCAAAAATAATTACTGTTGAGAGGAGGGCGAAGTTTTAGAGCTCCTATCCAAAATGTTTCGCCAATGAAGGCAGTGATATCTTGTTTGCGGCCAATTTACCTTGGTTCTAAACAATTTCTCTGGATTAAAACCCATTTTCTGAGTTTCTCAGTTTGTGTATTATACTGCCAACTGTGTATTGTGTATTATACTGCCATTTTCTGAGTTTCTCTAACTTGTCTAGTTTTACTCCTTTTGGTGGTTGAATTTTTGTTTATGTATACCTACACATTTTTCGAGAATATTCCAAACAACCAAACTAGAGCCATAAACTGGTCAAGTTAGAGGTTAAATTTGTGTTCATGCGTATACACATTTTTCCAAAATATTCCAGACAACCAAAGTAGAGCCATAAATTGGTCAAGTTAGAGGTTAATTTTGTGTTCATGCGTATACCATATTTTTCCAGAATATTCCAGACAACCAAACTAGAGCCATAAACTGGCTAAGTTAGAGGTTAAATTTGTGTTCATGCGTGTATACACTCAAATTCTATCAAATCTAAAACAAATTGTATCTATACTCAAATAAATAAAGAGGTGTTTTGTTAAACTGTTGGCATAATGGGACTACCTGTCTTGCGCTGACAGTTAAAATAAAGCACTACTTATACACATTTTTCCAGAATTCTCCAGACAACCAAACTAGAGCCCTAAACTGGCCAAGTTCGAAGATATTTTTGAACCTTAAAACTCTTTGTTCTTTACTTATACAGCTAATAGAAGATGGTCCAAAAGTACATTTCCTATGTAAATATTTAATAACTTTTGATCAATATGACAGAAAACATTAAATTAAATTTCAAAAGACAGTAGTTTTTATGGAGATTTTTTACGTAGTGTGTGAAAAGTTATGTCCTCTGATGTTCGCAGTTTATTAATATAGACTTTCTCCTTTAGGTAGCCACACAGGAAGAACTCAGGAGCTGATGGAACATTTTCTTAAATCATAAAATGTCCGTTTTCACGTTGCCTTTTAAGTATGGTTTGGTAGTTTTCTCAAAATAATTCAAAATAGGATTTATATAAAATCTCCAAGCCTTGTAACTTAAAGCTTAAAATCAATTTTCAATAACATTATTGTATAATAACTATATATTTTTTTTTACATAGGAAAAGTACTTTTTGACCACCCTGTACTCTTCTCCCTCCTCAGCGCTCCTGCAAAGCATCAGCGTGTGTCTATGGAGTTACCAGTTCTCTCACTCTCTGCGAGGTAACGTCATGAGTCAAGAGGACAGGCGCAACCACTGGAGCAGCCAGGATAGAGCCTCACTAGGCCACTCCTTCTGGTGAGTAAGAGAAAAGAGAAGAGAATAAGAGATATAACAAAGAGGAAAAGAAAGAGTAAGAGAATAATGTAATGAGTGAAGAGGACAGGAGCAACCACTGGAGCAGCCAGGTCACAGCCTCACTAGGCCACTCCTTCTGGTGAGTAGAAGAGAAGAGAAGAGAAGAGAAGAGGAAGAGGAAGAGGAAGAGGAAGAGGAAGAGAGAGAAGAGGAAGAGGAAGAGAAGAGGAAGAGGAAGAGGAAGAGGAAGAGGAGAGGAGAGGAAGAGGAAGAGGAAGAGAAGGGAAGGAAGAGGAAGAGAAGAAGAGGAAGAGGAAGAGGAAGAGGAAGAGGAAGAGGAAGAGGAAGAGGAAGAGGAAGAGGAAGAGGAAAGAGGAAGAGGAAGAGGAAGAGGAAGAGGGAAAAGGAAGAGGAAGAGGAAGAGAAGAGGAAGAGGAAGAGGAAGAGGAAGAGGAAGAGGAAGAGGAAGAGGAAGAGGAAGAGGAAGAGGAAAGAGGAAGAGGAAGAGGAAGAGGAAGAGGAAGAGGAAGAGGAAGAGGAAGAGGAAGAGGAAGAGGAAGAGGAAGAGGAAGAGGAAGAGAAGAGGAAGAGGAAGAGGAAGAGGAAGAGGAAGAGGAAGAGGAAGAGGAAGAGGAAGAGGAAGAGGAAGAGGAAGAGGAAGAGGAAAGAGGAAGAGGAAGAGGAAGAGGAAGAGGAAGAGGAAGAGAAGAGGAAGAGGAAGAGGAAGAGGAAGAGGAAGAGGAAGAGGAAGAGGAAGAGGAAGAGGAAGAGGAAGAGGAAGAGGAAGAGGAAGAGGAAGAGGAAGAGAGAAAGAGGAAGAGGAAGAGGAAGAGGAGAGAAGAGAAGAGGAAGAGGAAGGAGAGGAAGAGGAAAGAGGAAGAGAGAAGAGAAGAAGAGGAGAGAAGAGAAGAAGAGAAGAGAAGAGAAGAAGAGAAGAGAAGAGAAGAGAGAAGAGAAGAGAAGAAGAGAGAGAAGAGAAGGAATAACGCGATGAGTAGGAGACAAGCGCAACACTGGTGTAACGAAGACAGAGAGAAGAAGAGAAAAGAGAGAAAATTTCCTGTCTGACCATCGGGCTTTGCATTGTGGAATGATTGAGGGGAAATCATCGGTTGGGTGGAAGAGCTCACAGGGTGAGAATCCTGCTGTTAAAGCCATAAAAAAAAGAGAAAGAGGAGGGAAGAAGAGAAGAGAGAAGAGCTTTTCCTCTTCCTTGTTTCTCTTCTCTTCAACTCACCACTTCTTTTATTATGTGAAAAGAAGAGAGAAGAGAAATAGAAGGGAAGAAGAGAAGAATAAGATCTGATTTGATTAAACAGAGATGAAAAGGATATTGTTTTTTTTAAGGCATTATACTCGTAGTTAGCAAAATAATAATAATAATGAACTTTCCATTTCCTCCGTCCAGGTTCGTAGTAGTCGCTGCGTGTCTGCACATCATCAACATGTGTATTCTCTACTACGGCACTGCAGACAGGAACAAAACAAAGTCCAGTGGCGATGAGAAACCAAATGGCGCCATTATGCTGTACTGAACCACCTTTGAGACGAAATGGCGCCATTATGCTGTACTGAATCACCTTTGTAACCAAATGGCGACATTATGCTGTACTGAACCACCTTTGAAACCAAATGGCGTCATTATGCTGTACTGAACCACTTTTGAAATCAAATGGTGCATTAGGCTGTACTGAACCACCTTTGTAACCTAATGGCGCCATTATGTTCTACTGAACCACTTTTGTAACCTAATGGCGCCATTATATTCTACTGAACCATCTTTGAAACCAAATGGCGCCATTATGCTGTACTGAACCATCTTTGAAACCAAATGGGGCCATTATGCTGTACTGAACCACCTTCGTAACCAAATGGCGCCATTATGCTGTACTGAACCACCTTTGAGACCAAATGGCGCCATTATGCTGTACTGAACCACCTTTGAGACCAAATGGCGCCATTATGCTGTACTGAACCACCTTTGAAACCAAATGGCGCCATTATGCTGTACTGAACCAACTTTGTAACCAAATGGCGCCATTATGCTGTACTGAACCACCTTTGTAACCTCATGGCGCCATTATGTTCTACTGAACCACGTTAGAAACCAAATGGCGCCATTATGCTGTACTGAACCACCTTTTTAACCAAATAGGGCCATCATGCTGTACTGAACCACCTTTGAAACCAAATGGGGCCATTATGCTGTACTGAACCACTTTTGAAACCAAATGGGGCCATTATGCTGTTCTGAACCACCTTTGTAACCAAATGGGGCCATTATGCTGTACTGAACCACCATTGAAACCAAATGGCGCCATTATGCTGTAATGAATCACCTTTGTAACCAAATGGCGTAATTATGCTGTACTGAACCAACTTTGAAACCAAATGGGGCCATTACGCTGTACTGAACCACCTTTGTAACCAAATGGGACCATTATGCTGTACTAAACCACCTTTGAAACCAAATGGCGCCATTATGCTGTACTGAACCACCTTTGAAACCAAATGGGACCATTATGCTGTACTGAACCACCTTTGTAACCAAATAGGGCCATTATGTTGTAATGAACCACTTTTGTAACCAAATAGGGCCATTATGTTGTAATGAACCACTTTTGTAACCAAATGGCGCCATTATGCTGTACTGAACCACCTTTGAAACCAAATGGCAGTACATTATACTATGTATCTTTTTGTAAAATAAAAATCAAAAACTTGATTGACAAAATATAATATTATGTACAATCAAATGGCTAATGTTACTGTCATTTAAGTTCATTTAACTGAATGGCGGGGTTATTGCCTATGCTATGGCAATCTTTTTTCATTTTAATACAACAGCGCGAGGGGGGGGATTCACCCTCCATTCCCAGGTAACTCACAAACTTGCTACCCACATTACCCTATTGTTTGTAGATAAGTGTTAGGTATTAAGTAGTCCTAATTAATAACAGTTGTAATATTATTCTACTTGTATGACTGTGAATACAATAACTCAATATTTTTGTAATAAATTATCTTTGTAAATGAATATTGCGTTCTTTTTCTTTCTCTCTTCTCCTTATTTTACTGTTAACCGGTAAAAAGATGGTTTTTCAGATATAAATAATATCTATAGGTACAGCTGAATAAACCTGGATATAATAAGAGAACTGGAAAGGTATAATAGAAATAAAAATTTCCAGGTCAAATTCAACTCTCTTCAAAGGAAAATACCTAAACTTTTTATAAGAGAAACCTGCATAGTTATAAGAGAAAAACATCCGGTCCCTAGAGTTCACTTATAAGTTATCATATTTTTGTGACAATTACTTTCGTGGATACCTAATAACGATTAAGGTTATGTCACATCTATTCAAACTCACTTTACTAATATATCTTTGCTGAACTTGGGACTTGAACCACCGACCTCCAGGTCACAAGTTCGCCGCATTCTCGACCAAGCTAAGCTACTAAGGTGGGTATAAAATAATGTCAGCCCAAACTCTTAAATGGTAACACTTGGCGAAAAGTTGAAAAAAATCGACCCTACCTAAAATTGATCACGCTAGATACTAGAAGGGTGGTATGCAGAGTCCTCACTGTAGGGATGCCTGGGTCATTTGTCCCTTCAGCTGATTTTGTTATGCAGAGACGTTTTTTTGAAGCGCCTGTGCGCATGCGCATTCATATGTCTCTTGTGAGAGTAACTGTCAAGGTCGAAGTATTCCCTATAGCAAACTCGGGACCACCTTACAGTGAACCCTATAGGGATAAAAAAAATATCTCTGCATACCAGCCTAAAAATAAATCATTTGATGCAAGGACTCTCAAGTGTTAGAGACCTCTTTTTACGCGAATAAAATATTCATTTAAAAAAAAAAGAAATCCAGACAAAAAGGTTCACCCGCATCCATCAGTACGAGGGCGGATCAAGAAGTACCCGTGTTTGAAAAAAGAGTGCGAGATACTTACATTTTTGGGTTCTATTTTTCGACGTAGTCTCCTTTCAAGGCTACATACTTCTTCCAGCGATCCTGCCACTTTTTTAGCCCTTCCAAAAAGTAGCTCCCTTCGAACTCCTCAAAATAGCCCTTTGTCTGGCTTATGACGTCATCATTTGAGCTGAACCTCTTTCCACCGAGCCAAACTTTCAAGTTAGGAAACAAAAAATAATCGCAGGGGGCTAGGTCAGGTGAGTAAGGTGGGTGTGGCAATAATTCGTATCCAAGTTGATGGATTTTAGCAGTAACAATTCCAGATGAGTGAGCTGGTGCATTGTCATGGTGAAACAAGACTTTCTTTCTCGCCAAATGGGGGCGTGTCTCCTTCAATTTCGCATCAAATCGTGTCAATAACTCACTATAATATGCAGCAGTTATTGTTTTTCCTTTTTCCAAGAAGTCAATAAGAATAATTCCCTTTGCATCCCAAAAAACGGTAGCCATGACTTTTCCGGTCGATTGGACCGATTTCGCCTTCTTTGGGGCAGATTCTCCAACCAAAGTCCATTCTTTTGACTGCTGTTTGGTTTCTGGGGTATAGTGATGTATCCAGGTTTCATCAACGGTCACAACTTGACGCAAAAAATCATCTGGATTGCGATTGAAGAGTTCTAAACTAGCCTTTGAACAATTCAGCCGAATTCGTTTGTTGTCAATTGTGAGCAATCGCGGCACCCATCGCGCCGATAGTTTTCTCATGCCCAGCTTATCATGAAGGATTTTAAAAACAGTTCCATATGAAATGCCCACACTCTCAGCTACTTCACGCACTTTTGTTCGGCGATCTTTGAGAATCATATCATGCACTTTTTCCACGACTTCCTCGGTACACACGTCTTCTGGGCGTCCTGGGCGGTCCTCGTCAAAAATGCTTGTGCGCCCTCGTTTAAATTCATTAAACCAAAAGCGAACAGTGGTCATAGAAGGTGAAGAGCTCCCGTACACAGCATCTAACTTTAATTTTATCTCATCACATTTTTTCCCGTCCAAAAAAAGGAATCGAATAACTGCTCGGTACTGTTCTTTTTCCATATCACTCAACTATACGCAACACAACAACTTCAAGTGACCGATAAATGAAAACTAAGAGAGTAATCAGTTTCAAACTTTGGATGTGGTCATTTGAGATGTCGTTCCATCAACAAGTATCAACAAGTTTCACCAAGTTTCACCAATGATGTAACATGTCCCTAAACACGGGTACTTATTGATCTACCTACGTATGGCCATGCCTCAGCTAACTAGCACATCAGCAGTCGATCTCAAGGTCTTTTTTCTCTAATTTGGCCTGTACTATATCTAAATACCTAGTCAGATAGAGACATAGATTTGAGAGTATCTATCTCTCTAGCTCTAGAGAAAGTTAAGGTTAGTTAAGTTATCATATTTGTGTTAATCACTGTCGTGATATCACAACTACTCAAACTCGCTTTACTAAATCTACACTGAAACCGGGACTTGATCCACCGACCTCCAGGTTACAAGTCCGCCGCCTTATCGATCAAGCTACTGAGGTCGGTTAGCTCTAGAGAAAGAAAGGTCTCACTGATTGCAACATTTAGTCGTATTTTTCTTTCTAACAAAAAAAAAAATTCCTGGTTAGGTTTTTTCCAAATATTTCCATTTTATTCCAAGGTCATTCGTGAAAGAAAAATGCGTTTGGTTACTTCTAAAAATAAACAATGGACTTAATCTATAAAAGAACTGGAAGCAAGAATTTTCTACTTCCACTTTGGTTAATTTGGAAGTGGAAATTTTTCCTCTTCCAAAAGAAAAATGACTTGCTTCCACTTTGGTTCATTTTATTCCCGTTTGGTTAACTTTGGTTAGAAAGAAAAATACGGCATTTGTCTCGCTACGTTGCGCAATATTTCATGCGCCACTTTTCTTGTATGATCAAATGAAGTCTGGATCCTACTGTGCGCAACATTTTGTTGCGCAACGTTTCATACTCCACACTCTTTCTTCAGGATCAAAATAATGAGATCGAACACCACTGACTTCGATACGCTTTGCAACACTTCCCATTTTTGCAGTTCAAGACAAAATGTTGCGCAAGGTTGCGAGACAAAATGACCTATTTTCTCATTGAATTTCTCTCCGTCTCCAGTGTGCTCTTTCTCATACCTGTTAACCTGTAATTATTATTTGATTACTTTTTCAAATAAAATTGGCGGTAAATAATACAGGACTTCCTAATTTGAACTTTATTCGAAAGGGACTTTCTAAATTTGCGAATAAAGAGGCAGTTTAAAAAAGGTTCGTTTACAACAGTATGGCGTTTGTGTATATATTACGGATTCAGAAAAAAACTGAGAGATGATCCTCTGTAGGTTTGATAGAATATTATATTTGTTTATATATAAATAATATTTGTTTATATATTATATAAATAATGCACGTTTGAAGGTTCATTATTCAATCCTGCTTAATCCTGTATACACTCTTTATAATCCTTTTTTGTAACCTTATTTTTCCTTTATATTCCTCAATGTTCCTACGGTATTTCCTGTTATTCAAATGAATAAATAAAGTGACTTATTTTAAAAGGGGCACATAAAACACCATAGTTGCGCCCCTTTTAAAATAAATTATGAGAAAAAAAAAAATCATTATTCAAATTTAAATAAATCTTTACTTTGTCGCTAGCAAAATGCATTTCATTCGCCGAAACTGCTGAAAGAATTTTCCGGCAACACCGCAATATCTTTATCTTGCGTCTCTTTATCTCTTATCAGTGGAAAACATGGTTTGTTTACAATCAAATTATCTTATCACTGGAATGATTTTACGGACAGTGGTCACAAGAGCTTTTAACATGGAAGAGGCTGTCAAAGGAACCTTGGAGAGAATACAGCAAGCTTGTGCTAGAAGACCAAAGGTATGTTCTCTGGGATTTGATTGATTTGGGGTTATTGTTAAGGTCATATATTTTTCATCAGTACCTAATCCATTTAGGGTATCTAGTCGGTTTTGGACAGAGTTATCCATAATTGGGGATAAAACACCCCCAACCCCCCCCCCCCCCCCAATTTGGATGGTTGGGTTAGGTCGGGAATAGCCCACAATTTGCCTCTGACAACACAAAGAGGCGTAAACCACAAATTTTTGAAATCGGTTTTATTGCTTTGAGTCTACTTGTGCTATATTTTGTTCTCACAAATAGACGTAATCTAAAAAAAGATACAACAAAAATTGAAATCAGGCGTATCCCTCATTTTCTCTTCTTCAGACAAATCAAATAGGCGTAAATCGATAGTCACAGTTAAATAATCAAATTTGGCAACAAAAAAAGCTCGTATGGTCATTCATGGGTACAGGGAAGTCATAATGTTCCTACCGTGAACAGAAAATTTATGCACAAGAAAACTCATTTTGGTTCTCCTGTAAAATTTCAAAAATGTTGTTTATGCCTCTTTGTGTTGTCAGAGGCGAATTGTATTGCTTATCTTTGATAATAATACAAGAACCAGATATTAAGATTGTCATGAATGCTGGTCATTCTTTTAAAAGATTAAGCACAATTTTTAATGGGTAGCATCAACATTAAGAGAACTAGTGCTAAAGCAACATATCTCCTATCCACCATCATATTCCAACATTAACATTTTTTTTTTTTTTTTTTTTTTTTTAAGCTTTATCAGGTAGAACAAAAAATATATACAGTAGAACACAATGAAATATAAAGAAAAACAAAGAAAATTAAACAAATATACAAGAAGGAAAAAAAGAGAGAAATGTCCTACCTAAAGGGCGGGGTTATTGCCTGTGACAATCTATTCCACCCAACATTAATCTCCTAATGCTGCCAGTGGCTATAGTCTACACTACAAATATCCCAAGTCAAGGATAATATTAGACAAGGAACATAGGTACAAAGTGGGAAAAATTCTGACCCCACTGGGGTTTGAACCTGGGTCACCTAGAGTGCAAGTTTAGCATGCTTCTACTAGTCGAAGGTGACTATTAGGTTTTGCTTAACTTTGATGATCATACATTAACTAGTATGCATATTATTAAATATGACCAACCTTGGTAGATTGATTGTAACCTGGAGGTTGGTGGTTCAAGTCCCGGTTTCAGTGTAGATTTTTAGAAAAGCGAGTTTGATTAATTGTGATATCACAAAAGTGATTAACACAAATACAATAAATTTTCTTTTTTATTACATATGCCACGAATGCTGGGCATTCTTTATCAGTAACTGGGATCATTGTAATCACTTTTTACACTGAGACTTGTATTGATAGTGTGCTTGTATTATCACTCAACTTATCAATTGTGTTATTATTATTATTATTTTAAAAATCTCCAGAAATTGTTTTTGATTATCCTGTATTTTAGGATTTACAATATTCACATCCAAGGCTAGTGGCTGTCAGTAAAACAAAACCTAAGGAAGCAATCTTAGAGGCGTACAATGCTGGACAGAGACATTTTGGAGAGAATTATGTGCAGGAGTTGCTGGAGAAAGGACATGATCCAGAGGTAAGAACAAAATATGGTGCTGGAAACGGGTGCTATGTTTTTTCTTTCACCTAAAACCTAATAAGAAAAATAGGTTTATTTTAAAAAGTCACAGAAGATGTTAACTTCCTTAAGGCTAGAGCCTAGTTGACTGTCATGGGGTGATGGGTAAAAGACTGGACAGAATTACAAATGTAGCTTGGGAAAGAGGTCGTTTTCTAGTTTGGGATGTGACATGTGTGAACTCAATGGCAAAACTCTCTTTAAATACTAGGTCAGTACCAGGGTACCCAGTGGAAAGTACTAATATATGAAAAGATTTAAAATATATAGCAGTATTCCAAAACCATCACTTTTATTGCCCTTGCAGTGGAGACCCCAGGGCCATGGTCTACTGACAATAACAATTTTCTAAATAAGTTGGGGAGACTATTGAATGAAGGAAGTCATAAACCACAGTCTTATTCCTTATTATAGGATAAGGAAAGTAAAAATTACTTTGGCAACTCAGCAAGGAAATAGTGTGAGCTTGTTGGGATCTTTGCACTCCACCTCCTTTTTGGACGAATTTTTGTTTATTTATAATTGAAATAGGTACCTATGTTAATAAGTAATAGCTCAAAACACAAATATAAAGAAGTCTGTCAATGAATTATTTTATTTTTTCCTCTTTATTATATTTGGCT